>JAOTRI020114874.1:0-12685 GCA_028564885.2 Zoanthus sanctaehelenae | reverse complement strand
ATCACATATCCAAACCATGGTCACGGTTATGATTTCTTTTGTTTTAACTTGATGAATTATTAATGAGTTTGAGAAATGTTGATCAAAATGTCATACAGTCTTCATCAAAAATTATGAAGTAAACTTTGAATGTTTCTCTGGTTCTTTCAGCTTTTCAGAAATGTCGGCGAAGCACCGAGAGGAGATTGAAGAAGAAACGGACAAAGCACAACAAACTATCAACAATATTCGAAAGACTGCTGAAAAACGAGAAAAAAAGTTCAAAGAAAAGCTGGGCTTGTTTGAAAGACAGGTAAGCCAGGTAATTTTTAGCTCGTGGAGAGCTATCGGAATGGTTGGGGAATCAGGATGTCAGGCGTAAACAATAGAAACAAATTGATTTCCTATCGTCTCTAGCCTGCGTCGCAGACAGTCTAAACCTCCGGTAAACACAGTCTGCGTAACAGATGCCAAAATCTTTTTCTGTTCGCACGGATATGGTTAATGGTATCTGATTAGCCGGTTTCTCACGCGCTTTGTAATTGGCCTAAAATTTGACATGCTGTTGTTCACGGTTCAATGATCTCTTGACCTTTTGCTAAAAATAGTTCTCTGTGTTTTGCATTTGAAAAGAATGATGTATGATTCGTCGACTTTTTGTAACTTATGCTTGCGTGACATAGAAAAGCCTCAAGATAGATATTTGGTTGAAAAGGGACGGAAACAATTCGACGTGATGGCCGAAATTCGAAGTCGGAGACTGCAAGCGATCGGGAGCAAATATATATGCTGAAATTGCCTTTGAAATCTTAAAAAACGCCGTGGACTTCAGCTACAACTAGAACTTTTAGAGAGAGTCATTAAAGTATTAAATCAAGCAGTACAGGGCATTGAGAACGACCCGGTTTCCAAAAGACTGCGCAAAGAGAACTACGATGAGTCAGCCGCAACTCGCATCGTGACACATTCCACACCAACTCGCCCAGCAACTAGAAATAGAACTTCACTACCACTTATATGTCCAATTTCTCCGGTGGCTTCTTCATGCAGCCGGCAATCAAGTGTAACTCTGACGATCGCCGAGTGTGAACCAGCCAAAGAGAAAGCGGCTGTGGATGTTTCTATAAAGGTGAAATGGCCATCCAAAGACAAAGATGAAAGAACGAAAACTCCCCGTAGATTGGAAACCTTTGGGGAAGATGTTTACACGAGGAACGCATAAACAAATTGCGAATGCTGTTTGGAAGAATAACATCCTCAAGAATGATATCACTAAGCTACTGCTGAAAGATTTGGAGAAAGAGTGTTCTCAGCTTTGCTTGAAAAAGAACCCAAGCTATCTGAGAAAGACAAGTAAAGAGGACCTACTTAGTTTTGACATGGCGAAGCTCATTGCAGAGTTGGAATGTACGGCCCCACTATTCCACTTAATGCTAAAAACTTCTTCGATTAGCCGCAGATCAAAAAGTCCGCTATCTTCTACTGGGGCTGATGGAATGGAAGCTGCAGTCTGTTTGCGCAACAGATCGCAGTACATAATTGCTGTCCAGCTGTTGATCACCAACTTGTTGTATCACTCAAATTGGATGCTTAGTAGAAATTTGGACTTTTTTCAATTTTTGCCACTTCAAAAAATTGAATATTTCTCAAACTTTTATTTAGTTTGCTTGTAATTTCTACTTTTCCGCAGTGTTTTTAAGGTTGTTGTATAACTAATAACGCAAAAAAACTGACGCGTCCGCCGTCTGCATCGCAGGCTAATCGTCTCAAGTTCGGCAGGCGCATTCATGCATTCGTTAAATCGATTTCCGATCGTCTCAAGTTCGGCAGGCGCATTCATGCATTCGTTAAATGGTCGTTAAAATGGTTTTAACGAAAGACGTTCAATATGTCATGTTATATTTTTGTGTTCGGGAAATGACGGCGTCAAACTAACACATGTGGTTGATCATGCACGCGTACAGTATATTTTAAAATCAATGAACAATCACTATACAACAGCTCCCTAACACAGTATCTTACTTGCTCCACGACCTTATCATAGGATACCTTTGATTTTCTGATGTTATGTGACTAATTATATATAAATTGGGGCATAAATTACACGGTAGGTGTTTTAATACTTCTAACCTCAGAATAAGTTGGGGTAGGGCTATTTGCTTTTGAGACTTTTTACAGATTTTCTGTTACCGGCAGTATTCAACAACCAGGGACGCAAATCCGACATCCGAATAATATTCATGCTACAAAATATCACACTGCATGCTCATGGTGTACTGTAGCTGAGAATATGAAAAGGCTCGTTTCAGGCTCAACCTCTCTCGAACACCTATGGTTTATTACTTAACACAAAAAGTTGGAAAAGAAAGTTCTGTCAGTGATCGAACGAAAAAATAAATATTAGATTTGGTAATGGAAAGATATTGCGACTTTTTATCGGCCTAATCAAACAAAAATACTATCCACTAAAAAAACCAGAGTGCGATTACAAAAACAGTAAAATGTTTATTGTTCACATAATTGGCAGAAATGACTTACTATACGTTTATATTCTTTTTCCCATAGGTAGCAGTTCTCAAAAAAGATTTAGAAACAGAGAGAGGAGAACGAGAGCGGCAACGAACTTTGGCGGCAGTGAAAACGGAGGAGATTCGTGAGATTCGAGGCTCACTGGACAAATCTCTTAGAACTGTTGAAGAAGATGCAAATAATTTACGCGGAATGCTTGGCAAATCGCTACATAAAATCGATAAATACGCAAAATCCATTCGACGAGGCGAAGCACTATCGACTGAAACCGAAGACTCCGCCAGCGAAATAAACGGAGAAGTTCGAAAATCTCTCAGAAGACGAACACAATCAGCTTCGAGTGTGAGACTAAAAAATCGACACACAAATAGCTCGCTTGCAAAACATAAACTTGCTGTTGAATCTAATCATTTTATAACAAATGGAATGTCACCAGAAACAGACTCAAAACACTGCAGACCGCAGATAAATTCACATAGTCGAAGGTATAAAAAAGTGAGCCAATCACGTGACACGTGAGCATGTGACTGTAATCTGTACCCGTACCCAAGCCCTAAGATAGCTTAAAGCCTACGGTTAAAATTCAAGCTCATGGCTTTGTTTTTAACTTTACAAAGCTGAATTTCAGGAATCATCACAAACTTGAAAAAATTATACTTGAATATAATTTGTAATGAAAAAAAGAGCAGTGCGAGTACTCTGTAATTCTACAAATTTCCGTGCAGAAATTTGTAATTACACGCAATTACAATCTGTAATCATATGCACGAAAATTTACTTGATTCTGATTGGTCAAGAGCAGTTCAAACACTAAGTAATCCTGTGCAGAAATTTGTAATTTTGTGCAAATGCAATCACATAGCTAATGAGCAAATCAAAATGCAGGTGTTTCTATGACAACGAGCGAGGCATGAATTGCTCATGCACGCATGAATTGTTTCGTTTTACCTTTTCACTGTTAGTGTTAATTTTCTCAGTATATGATTTTAAAATAATACTAGTTCTACCAACAACAGTCTGCCAATAATCGAAGTCTCTCAACTGTTAGTATATGCAATCGAACCTTAACGAGTTCAATATGGAATAAATTTGCACGAGTGTGTTTTAAAAAGAATCAAAATTGAGCTTTAAAAAACGCACAAGTGCAAATTAATTCCATACCGAACGAGTTAAAGGTTCGATTACATGTTAATCATATACATGAAAAAAATTATAAAAACGTAGGAATAATGTTGGAAATACTTCTGTAGCCACGAAAAGACAAAGAAATTCCAACTTGTCGAAGGAGTTTATTCGATTTTATCTTGCGGAGCTTGCTGGCAGGAAACATATTTGCAGGACACGAAGTTCAACTAAAGTTGGCAGTTACGAAACATTTTTACCTCAATCTTCATTACTTTAAATAAAGTATTTCACGCAGTCATCCAAACGGCCTTACTCTTGCAAATATTTTCATTCTTTGAGCTTTTTTTAATTTTAGTAATTATTATTGAATCGCCAAATCCACTGAAAGCGCCATTCAGTTTGAAAATCTCTCCATCGCGCGTTGTCATAGAAACATCTGCATTACGATTGGTTTATCAGCTTTGCATTGCTTATTATCCAATCAGATTTAAATGTTTGAGATTGTAATTGAACAACAGTACAAATTTTTGCACAGAATTGCAAAGTAATTGCCCTGGTCTTGATCGATCAGAATAAGGTAATTTTTTCATGTAAATGATTAACAAGATTGCAATATGATTAACTAGATTGTATTTACTTGTAAAGCGCATTTGAACATTGATATGGATAAATTTATACGCAATATAAAATACGTGAATTTATTAACTAATTAATCAATTCATTTATTTATTTGTAATTAAATCAGTCACTCGTTCAATATGGAATTAATGGCACTTCGAATTCTGTATTTTACGATGAATCGTTTAAAACACACTTATGCTAATTAATTCCAAACTGAACTGTAAAAATACGATTTTTGAGGCTTAACAAATTTAACGGTCTAACACGAATCCTGCATTCCGATTGGCTACTTTACTGGAAGACTAGCTTACTAGTAGAGATAAGATGACGGATCAACATTGTAACTATCCCTTTTTGCCATAATATCAGAGGACTTTGTCGATAATTTATTTGTACATGTTTTTTAACCGATTAATAAGTTTATTCTAAAACAATGAGATCTTTCAGTTTCGTTTTGACTCGTAGTCGATTTGTCGTCGAGGTCTATAATTGTTAAAGATCCGCATGCTATATTTCTTAAATATGAAATTCAGTTGGAATTTTTGCTTATTTTAACAAATCAAGCCACATTTCCCACTTGATTAATGGAAAAACGCGCAAACGATGTGTCAAAATTGGTTGTTCTAATGTATTTTGAATTCGTTAAAAAAGTGTTCTTTAATTGCGCGCGCGAAATTTTAAGTTTCGGAGCGATTTTTATAGCACAAACTGCTGCACTTTTTTGTGTGTTATTTTAAACAATTTTATTACCAAGCAGGATGAATTTATGTTTCTTTAGCTCATTTTATGAGACCTTAAGTAGGATAGTATTTGTAAAATAGTATTTAAAAAAAATTATGTATTTATTCCTCGCAAATGATGAGATACGGAGTGGTTGTATATATGTGTGATTAACTTTTACAGTTAGCATATTTCATTGGATGTAAATTAAAATCTTGTAAATACTTTATTGAGTCAGTGTTTAACAGTTTCGCTACTTTGCTGAACCAAGAATAAAAAGTTTTAACTTAACTTTACATTCATCAACTGAACTACGGATCAATCAATTCAACCGTCTGTCTATCTGATGTATATGTAATGGAAACGAGCCTTGGATTTACCAATCAAAAAAAAAACTTGTTAAATCCGATATTCCAGCTCAAAACAAGCTACAGAGGGTAGGGTACAAAAACATGGATTAAAAACTTAATCCTGGGTTAACACTAATCGGATTTAATGGAGCCGAAACCAATTGTAGAATTGCACACAATTTGGGCATCCTGCTGATGAACAGCAACTGTTTTGCTTCTTTTTTTCAGTAGCATTATAGTTATGTCTGTTTAGATATATATCTATTTGTGACACTGGCTTTGGAGCATCATTGATCCGATTAAAGCCCAAGTCCCGGTTCCACAAAACTCCGATTAACTTAATCCTGGATTATGACAAAATTTAGAGAGCCTTTTTTGCATAAGTAAAGCTTTGTGATGCTAACAAAATTTTGCTTGGATTTACCAATAAAAAAACTTGTTAAATCCGAAATTCCAGCTCAAAACAAGCTAGAGAAGGTAGGGAACGAAAACATGGATTAAAAACTTAATCCTGGGTTAACACTAATCGGATTTTGAGGGACCGTGCCCTGCTGATCTGATGCACGTGTAGAAAACGAGGAGAAAAAACCTCGAACTTGATTTAAGGTAAAGGAACAATAGATTTTTAGTGAGCCAATCACAACAAGAAACAATTTCAATGAATAAAACAGATTATTAATATTTTTTTATCCAACAAATTTTAGAACTGTTAAAAGAACAACAAAATATTCCAAGAAAGTTGTCAAGTTTGAATGGTTTTCACATGTAAAGTATTGGTGTGAATTTCTAAGTGCTAGTTCTCAGTTATACGCATGCTTTTGTCTTGTTCGTTCATACTTAGCTATAGTTATACAAGTTTGAACAACGAATGGAATTATAGACATAATAAAAATATACAGAAAACGAAAGACTAGCAACATATTGAACGTAATTAGTTGTTTCAACCTTAAAAACAGCTGAGAGAAGACATGAATGCTGGTGATACGGTAATATCATGCATGGCACGTGTTTCAACCTTAGAAACAGCTGAGAGAAGACAGGAATGCTGTTGATACGGTAATATCATGCATGGCAAGTGTTTCAACCTTAGGGACAGCTGAGAGAAGACAGGAATGCTGGTGATACGGTAATATCATGCATGACACGAAAGTGCAATGCAGAAAAGAAAAATCTCGAGTAATCCAGATAGATGTAAATAATGTAAGAATTTATGATGTATTGCGGAAGAGACCTAATGTCTTTGAATGGACCAATAATAGTATGTAAAAGGAGAGCACCAGTTCTCAGTGTTTGCACAGCTCAGCTCTCTTATTCTCATGTTATTGTTATGAAGGCGCTTGTTCTCGGTTCTTAGCGATAGCTTGTAGTAATGTGTCCTGTTATTGTGTCACGCGCAAACATCCTTAGATTAATTATTGCTTAATTATTACCCAACAATCACCCAACCTTTCTTTAATTCGGTACGTTTATAGCAATTTTATAAAAAAAAAACAAAAAACAAGGCCAATTTTTCTTCCACTGAAAGTAACAACCTTGGAACGCTTATACAAACAAAGTGACGTATATAGTATGATTTTAAAAACTTTCATCTTCGCAACAAAGAATAATTAAATCCATCTCTTAATGAATAGTTCGAGAATCTGGTCCAGTGAGAGTTGTGGATCGGTAATACGGAACTCTACACAAGCATTCAGGAAATGTAAATGATCAGACCTTTAGGAAAACAAGAAACCCTGACGATACTCAATGACAAAACTTCTAAAAAACAACCACAGGCTGGAAACAACATTTCTTGTTCTATTTTTGATGTTCTAAAGCTACTTGTGGTATTGAAAAACTTTGCAAGTAAAGGCTAGCATAGGGATTAAAAACATAATGAAGAGCTCTAAATCTGGAAAGGAAGCAAAGTTTCCAGAGCTAGTTGAAAATACTGGTAAAACTAAAAAGAAGAAAGCAAAAAGATTAGTTTTCCGGCCAATAAATACAAACTCCCAGGCAAGCAACAAAGGAATGGTCACTATATTTTCCTATCCTACTATAACAGATGTGGTCGGATCCGATGAGGCTAGACCAGTTCTAAAGCTGTACCACCCGAGATACGAACCGGAGGAATATATTCTGCACTTACGTAAAGGGGTCGAAGAGCTTCAACAGCGGACCGCTTCACTTGGAATTCAGCGCGAACTAAAAATCGCGACAAAAGCAAACATATTAAAGCTAAGAACAGCAGAAAAGCTCGACAAAAACGTACAATCGTCGTTGTGGTGGCGAATGAGCAAAAGATGGACAAAACATAGTGTGGAAAGCGATTCAATAAGGCGGGAAACAACAGAGCACCATTCAAAGGGGAATAAAATTGATCTTAATCAGTTACAAGTCCCAAAAGCAATGCGCAGAAGACTTGAGCCAGTCTGTATTCCTAATCTTGGCATCACGTATCGACTGCCACTACTACGAAAACAACACTCGCAACACGAAGCTAATATTCTAAATGGCAGTTATAAAAGGCACAAAGCTATATGTGATATTATAGTTCGTCGAATCATGTCTGACGTTCACAAGGAGCCCAAACTTGAAAAATCATAGTATATTCTTAGAATCTCATAATTATAATATTAATTAGTAGCAACAGCTAAATAATCACATTCACCGAAACTTGTGTAATGCACTCTCCGATACTAAAACCAACACAATAATGACTGTGTCACAAACAGAAGTCTTTAGTTTCTCTTTAAAGTTAATAATATTTGAAAATATTAAATGTCGAGCTATTATCTCTTGCAGAAGGGAAGTATCGGCATATTTTCCTGACGTTGTTAGAAATAGAAGTTTTTCTTTAAAGTTACGAATGTTCGAAATTTTTAAATGTGGACAAGCCATCTCTCGCAAAGAGTTATTACAAGGGATCGACATTTAAGACAATATTTCTTCGAAAACTATAGCTACATAGTTTCCGTTTAGTTTGACGGCTTCTACTGCTTCCCTTTAATATTCTACGTATTCTTGATTGGTCAACAAATTTAGAGTCAACTTTCGATATTACGTTAGGGTATTTAGTCATTTACCGGCTGAAATCCTTTCGATATATCCTTCTGGATGGATTTAGTAGTGTTAGAACATGTACACCACAAGAACGTCCTCAAACCAAGCAATCTTCAAGACTTTAGCGGCAAACACCATACATGCAGGGTGCACAGCTGGACCAAGCGATTTTATAATACTGTGTTGTTGGCAGGTAGCCTTTGGTTTAACCTTATGTCAACTCGAGAGCTACGGTGCATTCCACAGGGTGTATATCGTCACCAACTGATTCCCCACAGAGGGGACAGGGAAAGAACGGGTCCGCCATGCTGTTTGCCTGAATGTAAAAAAACGTTGCTTTAGATACAAAGTAAGAGAAATACTAAGATTGTTTAACGTTAAGCTTTTGTTCTTTTTTCTATTTTTCTTTCAGTGTTCCAGTAAAGTAAAGTAAAGTAGCCTTTATTTAAACAGGGTAGTCCACTCAGCCATAGGCTATTTCAAAGGGGAAATATTGTTTTTTGGTTATTGGGATAGATGGAGCCGAAACCAATTGTAGAATTTCACACAATTTGGGCATCCTGCTGATGAACAGTAACTGTTTTGCTTTTTTTTCAGTAGCATTATAGTTATGTCTGTTCAGATATTTAATGAATATGCCTATAGTATGTTGTCAAAACTTTTCAACAACATAACAAAATAACTTACCGACCAAACAGCAAAAAACGGGCTATAAAGCTTGAAGTTAAACCTTCACCAACGAACGACCACGTCCTCGAACGTCCGACAAACTGCGAAGCACAAGGCAGCATCCTTGCGCAAGGAAATTGTGACGTTGTTCAAAATGGCGCTGAAAAGATGAACGGCCGGCCGATCGAACGGAAAAACACGGGTTAGCTTTCGCTTGCGTGCACAGGACACCTACGCAATCACAGGTATTCCACGAGATTAGGAAGCGTTCTTCCTTCGTCGAATGTAAAAAGTCAGATACCCCAAAAGTACAAAGAGATATGCTATATATATATTACCTTGATACAGTAATAACAGAACACGTGATCACAGTGTCCTTGGTGTGGACTTGTTGGCGGCTCCCCACAAATGCCACACTCATGACAGGCCACCCGCACTGTCTGTCGAGATTCCTTAGTTACAACTGGCCTGAAAAACTTTCGGACCAAGAAATTTCGAAACCGCCGCACATTAATCAGCGGCAACAGAAAGAACAAGAATTCCTGCAGCAAAAATAAGAAAGCTTTCATCATTGTATATAACACCTGGGAAAGATGAAAAAACACGTCACAACGCACATTGGAAGAAGAAATGACAAGCACTGAAAAGAGACAGCAAGAAGGTCACAATAGTTGGTCAGAGAGCCATGAGGGGGCTTTTGCTGATCATCTACGTACTAATTTTTTTTTTACTCTAAGCAAAAGTGCTAAATTAATGAACTAACCAACAAATGACGAACGAACAAACAAACTAGTGAGCAGCTATTTCCTGAACAAACGAACTAGTAAGCAGAAAACCCCTGAACAAACAAACTGATAAGCAGCTATCTCCTAAACCAACGAACTAATAAACAGCTATCTCCTGAACCAACGAACTAGTAAGCAGCTAAAACTCCTGAACAAACAATCCCAAGAATTTGTGAACAAGCAAGCTAGCGAGCGACCTAACGAAACAAACAATAACGTGCTCAATAACGAACCAAACTAAATAACTAATAACGAAAGGAACTATAACGAGCTCAATAACGAACCAAACTAATTAACTACTAACGAAACGAACTATAACGAGCTCAATAACGAACCAAACTGAATAACTACTAACGAAACAGTGAGATGAGCCTAGCTGCGGAAACTTTCTAGACGAATGATGGAAGATGGTAATTTCATTGGAAGTACACTTACAGCAAAACCATGCCACAGCAGCTCTCTCGTCATATATTCAAAACTGACCTGCAGATTTAAGTAAAATGGTACAAACAAATCAATCGGTGTTTATAGCCAGCATAAAACATGACCCTCAACGTCACACCAATGAGATCACCGGATACTTTGTACTGGCCCACGTTATTTTACTAAAAACTACTATCTCTTGATCACAAGTACTGATAGCACGTGTCAGTTCTAAATGCTTACAGTCACTTAGAAGTGCACTACCTTAAGGCTATGTAAGTAGTAAATTAGCGCCATTCAGTCCAAGTTAATTTGTTAAATTCTCCCAACTTGGGCATATACTTTTCAATAAAAATGTTTGAGAGAATTTTAATTTCAATCTTTAACTGTTTGCTTTTTTTGATCAATCCTTATTATTTCATTGCTAAATTGTTTTAAATCATATGAGTTATGTAAGGAGAAGTTGGGTGTTGATAACTACTTGGACTGAAAATGGTTAAAGAACTAAATGATGCAAATTAACAAGAAATGTATTTCTCAATTCCAAGCAAACAGTTTAGGAACAACTTAGTTTTCTATCGATATAAGAGATAACTAACAAGGTACATTGATGAACAAGTCAGTTATGCCCGAGAAAGTTTGCAAAGTAGCATATTTTGAGAATGGCGGAAATATTATGTGTGGCCAACCCATGAAGTTTAGTTGTGGTAAATGCATATTGTTGATATTGTACACTTTAACTGATCGTTCAGAAAGTTGGCACTCTGTTTACTCTACGTAACAGAATGTCATGACGATGGGATAACGCCCGAAAAAAATAAACTCATCTATATACCTGGCGTATCGACTGTCTTTGAGCAAATACTGAATGAATGCCTAAAATACGGTCCAGCAATGTAGGATATCTTATTTAATAAGTTAAAGATTTATTGATGCAAAACATGTCTAGTTGTTAAAAATGAAAAATACAAGGAAAATCTAACAAACGCACGATTAGAGTTTTTAAAAATAAATACCTACTTTCCAACGTGTATTAATTCCATAAACAGTCATGTTTCTGATGATAATAATTATATCAAAGCAGCGACATAATTATCACCGCCATCTTTGGTTGCATTAAATATTTTGAACCAACTATCATGACTAGTTTGAACGCATGGGTGTTAGTCCAACATAGTTGGTAATAATAGTAAGCAAGAAACAAACATGAACTATCGTCCGTTTGAAAGGGGCCTTGAAAATAAATAGAAATAAATAAATAGCTATTTCAGGGTTTCTATTTAGATATTTAATAAACTATCATAATTCAATGTTCCATGATATTCAAACAGAAATATGCACTCAGCACCAACCCTACGACCAAGAAAAAAACTCTGAATATGATTTTCAATACAAATGTTTCAAAGTAAAAAAGGATACTTTCCCTGTTGTAAGAATAGTAAGAAATTTAATAAAGATGCCACTTGTAGAAACTTTTCACCAATTTGCAGGGTTTTCCACAACTAAACAATAAATGAATAAATTCATAGAGTGTTCAGTATATTTAAAACAGATTGTAAGTTTAATTTAAGCGTTAATAAATTACTATTATAATTTAGTTTGAAACATTTAACTTAAAAGAATTCATTACAAAATTAAATAAAACATCAACTCAGCTTGAGAGTCAGTGTACAACATATAGTGATTCTAGTTACTGGCCACAACTACTGCCATATTTGAAGAATCAAAATGACATCCCATGCAAGAAAAAGGAACTTGTTTCAAACATATATATTCTGTGATCAATATAAATACTGTACTATAACATAGGTACAGATTCAAGTGCACTATGGAGACACTAATCAAATATCACCGGCTATTTTAAAGTTAGGGTTATGGAGATTTTTTAATTTCCTGTGGATGAAATTTTAATCCATCACAGTTCATCGGGTGGAGTGCCAAACTAGTTTTAGTGGACAATCAAGGTCCTGATTTAAGATATGAATATTTGTTGCATTAGTGTCCCATACACAGAAAGTTCATAGCTGTCAACTCTCCCGCATTTGGCGGGAGTTTCAAGATTTTCAAGCCTTTTTCCCGGTCTCACGCATAACGGCTCGAATCTCCCGCTTTTGATTTTCAGTCTAACTCTTACAAACGGAACTGTCGAAAGTTAAGCAAATTAGAAATCATTGTTTGTAATTTCACAAAAATCCAGTTGATCAAAACACCGTATACAATAAATAAGAAAAGTATTATTGACGAGTATGCAATCTTGTTACTGTTTATTTATTTATTTATTACAATTTAATGGCATATTTACAATAATAACAATACTAAAATAAAAAAAAAGGCCATAAGGATAATTTGTAAAAGAGTCACATGACCCCATATAAAAACAAATCACCTAATAAAAAAATGTATAAAAATTTAAAAAACCTAATTAAAATGTAAAAATATTTA
>JAOTRI020114863.1:0-12685 GCA_028564885.2 Zoanthus sanctaehelenae | reverse complement strand
CTTAATTTGTACACCTTTGCAATTCAGCTTTCAGCTGCTATTAAGGTATTTTTAATAAACGTCTATCTATCTATCTAATTTATAAGTTTTAGTGTGAAGTCTCTACTTAAAAGCCTCCGCCTGAGATCACTGTTCTTAAATTTTTCTTAATTTTTGGACGATTTAAGCCTTGTTTGAATTATAAAGTTTTTCTACAGAAAAGCTTGAATTTAGGAGAAGCTAAATTTCAAATTTTCACGATCCCGTGTTTTATAGCCGTTGCAACTCCGTAATCAGTTTCCGCAATGCTTGTTTAAAACTTTACTGTTAGTAAAAAGAGAATGAGTTTAATGTTAATAAATTATTTCCAAACAGCTCTTTTCTTGATTAAAAACATTTAAAGGTACTGAAAACCATGATGGTCTAAAAAATACATGAATTTTGAAATGAATGCATATGTAAAGAATTCGTTTATCCATTAGATAAATAAGCTTCGTATGGTAAACAGGAACACGATTCCTAACTTTTTTTTTAAAAAAAACTAATGTTTTATCACATATTTTTCTTACCTATTGTCACTATGGTATATATAGTCATTTAGCGGCTAAACAAAAAAAAAGTTTTTTGGAAAAATTGAGTTAAAGAATGTAGAAAATATATAATAAAACTAACATACACTCTTTTTTATACGGATCAACATCATAAGAACCTGAACGAGGCCTATAGAATAGCAGAAAATGTTTAGTTCGGAAACGTAGATACAAATTTTGTAATTTACCTTCGCAGTACGTACAGTAAAAACACAGAAGCACCGTTTCACGTTTAGTATCTACTATTGTCCCAAATGATACACGTAATCATGTAATACTAAAAGTTCTTCACTGCAAAAACACAGAAGCACTGTTTCAGTTCATATTTAGTATATCTACTATTATCCCAATTGATACACATATTGGTGTAATATTAAACTTTCTCAAACGATCAACGCTGTTTTTTGATGGCATTCACATAAGTAAGAAAAACTTGAGGCTGGAATAACCATTAAAAAAAGTTTGTACACCGAAAAATTTTAACTTATTACTTTAAAAAAAGTATTGTTAAAGTTAACTAGTATTGTTACGTGCAATGATGTTTCTTACCAATACTAAAATTTCTTCTTAACTCGTCGCAGTAAAGTTTTCCAAGTAAAGTCCGGATCTTGAAATGAAATCGTCACAACGCTGTGAAAGTAATATACATCTGTGGCTGTTTGAGTTGTCTCGATGGCACCACATCAATTAGACATTTACAAGTGTGCATGTCTAATTTAAAATTCATGCTGCAAGGTAGGTCACAAAGATTTACAGGGCGCAACGAATTATTCAGAAAGTCAATTGTGTTTACATTGGGTGCTCTCCAAACTATGGTTTATTGCAACCATCTGTTTAGCAGACCGAAAATCCTCCGCTCTGTTTTCCACGATTTTAATTTAAAAGCATTAGCTTGCTCTACATCACCTCCATACTTGTTTAAAAACCGTGGACGTGGGCCACATCCTTAGAATTGAAAAACAAAACGGAACTACTGTTTGCACAATTGAAGTCCACCCACGAGACAGGAGTACGTCTGTGAGATCTGTCAGAACCGCTTGCCTGTTTGTGGAAATAATGTTTCCTGTTTTTGCTTGTGCAAATAATTGAATGGCCATTTTGTTTTCTCAAGTGGTCATGATAATTGGTTTGTAATCGTATGACCGCAGTCAAGTTTCATCATAAGAGTTGAAATAGCAGTAATAGTATTGTACAGCAATGAGAAAAGTTCCTACCAAGTTACCAAATATATAGCTTAAAGCTTCATAATGTAGATATTTAGCACTGAAAAAACAATCAGTGTAAAGACTTTTAAAACAGCAACTTAACATTTCAAATTTACGGTTACCGGTTTTCTTCAAAACCCGCCCACTCTACTTCCCACGATAACTAAAACTGCCAATCACTAGAATAAAAAAAAATTTCTGATTTGATGGAAAACGAGCGACTGGTTCATGCTATGGTAGTTGTAACTGATCGTAATAAAAAACTCTTAATAAAATTTGCTTCAGAATTATTGAATGAAACTGTTTCAAACAGAAATTTGCGGAACTCTTGTGGTGACTGTCAGTTTATGACAAAATGATTAAAACCTTGGCTTAAACGTTTAAAGAGTTCAGCAGGAAGCATTTTCATTGAGTTTTATAACTCGAACATGGCTTGAAGTTTCACAGATATTAACTAGCATCCGTTATATGCCATTTTTAGAACCAAATGTTTTTCTTAATTTAATTTTCGAACTTTTTTTCAAAACTGGTAAACTTACTGTAGAACTTTCAGTAAAAAAAAGTTCAATGTTTTAAGCCATATTCTGTTAAAAACATCTAACGTACGTATTACTCGGCCTGCGTTGCAGACAGTCTATTCCTCTGGAATAGTCAATATCGATGGTTGAAAGAGCTTGGGCCGGCTGCTTCGCAGGCTACTAACGCATGTGATTGTATTTGAAAATGTGAAGCATTATAAGTTAAGGTATCTGAATTCAGTGAAAACACCATTTGCATCTGAAGCTGACGTTAATTTTAATTTTTCTAAAGACAAACGTGAGCTATCATTATGTTTACAGTTGTTCAGATGAAAGTTGAAACAATACGTGAGCGTGTAGCAAATACAAATTGATGCTCGCTAACGTTTCTTCTTTAATCTTTTCTGTTATTTTTCATAAGAATATCGTTTTTCAGGCTGAGATTTATATTCTTTATTTAATGACCGATTTTTGAAGAATATCGGAGACATGGATACGTATAAATGTAGTATCGAAAAGCTTTTAAAATAGCCATAGATCTATATAATGGCTTTACCAACGCAATATAGAGGTGTATGCATAAAAGTTATGTTTTTTTTAAGTTCTCATCAAACTACGAGCATTTTTGTGAGATATTTTTAAAGTTTGGCTAATTTCAGCGACAAGTTTTTATAAAGTATATTCTTAGTTATAAAAATAGAGTCTATATCGCAGCCGGAATTGTCACATGATGGGCTATGATATTCCGGTTTTCTAGATTATCTAGCGAACCAAAAATATTTTTTACATTGGACAATTTGACCTCAAAGTAAGTAAAAAAGTCGAAAACGTTTGTTCTAACTTTTCAAAAACTTTTACACTATTTTAATATTCTAAACTTTCACTGGCGTTTCAAATAAATGAAATCATTTTGTATCAGCATGTAATTTACATATATTAATAAGTGCTTAATAAGTTAATTTGTTTTCTTTGTAAATTTCAAAAAATTTTGGTCGATTGGACAACTGTAAAATAAAAAGAACAATTGTATTTTGTTAGTAAACGTACATATTTTAAATCAGCCATCAGTCATAAAGTAGTTGATATACTGAAAAGCGCTCGCCAATAAATCGTATTTCTCTGCTAACATTTTGGCTCTGAAAAAGCTGTTTTTCCCTTGAATCGTTCTTTATCCACGGATACTGAAATCTTTGATATGCACAGGTTCCGGCCAAAATAATACAAAGTTACTGTTCTACACAATTAATGGAATTAGTTTTACACGGTAGAAAAATTTGATTTTAAACTAACGTTTTGGCCTGGAGTCCTTTTTTGGAGTGAATTGAAGGGTTTCTGTTCAAAAAAGCAGTTCAAAATTCATTTATATATACCGTATAAAAAATTAATCCATAAATTTGTGTAAAACTGTTTCTGTAAAATTCTAGAAACACCGACACAAGATTCCATGTAATTAAAAGTTGCATGCATGAGGCAATTCAAGTTGGCGACTTAAAATAATTCAATTGCACTCTGACCGATTCAGGCGATTGCATCACATTTTGTATTGTGAAATGAATACATTTGAAAATCATTTTTAGATATCAGAAACATGCATAAAGCCACTTAAATGGACACTACACTCTACAGATTGTGCTTTGATTTCAAATTTATTTGCCACTTTTGGAACCATTTTCCTTCTTTTAGAAATTTATAATACAAAAGTTCACAACTACACCGAAAATATTTTTTCAAGACTTCTCGAAGCTGCTATATCTGCTTTCTGATGCCCGCACCACTTACGTAGATTTCCGTTTTAACTTTTAACCTTTCTTTGGTTTTAGCCTTAAGGTCTTGTAGGAGTGCAGCTTTTGTGCTTTTACTATTTTTAAATATTTGTTTAAACGGATATAACTTTTAAGTATAAATAATATGCCTGAAAGGGATTTCCGGTGTAACCACTGATGGATGTATGAAATTCTTAAGACTTAACAAATTAGTTTCTGTGGTTATGTTAAAACAATCGGAACTAGTCATACACTGATGTGTCAAACGCAGGAACAAAAAAGAAAAATAAGGCAAAAGAAAACTAAGTGTTAGCGAATAAATTCGTTAAAATCGTTCCTATTAAAAGGTTTTTTTGACGATCTTAACTCAAAAATTTCAAAAATGTAGCATAAAAATTTTAAAACAATACTCCAACAACGACATGTGTGGCTTAAGAAAATTTATGACAACTTCATAAATTTATTTCATTTTATAAAAAGGCACAGCAGAAAATCATAAAAATTACTGATTTTTTCTCAGGTTAACCAATCTATCATTGCAAAAACGCTTGGTAAGACAAATATGTTTCTTACGAAAAATAAAAGACAAATTTCAATTATCTCGTGACAAATGAACAGTGTCCCTACAACATAAAAGAAATCGAGTTTAGTTTCTGTAATTTATAGAAAAACTCTAAAAATTAGTTTTTCGGCTAAACAAATGTTCACTCAAAACCAACACTTCTATAAGAATTATTTTCAGTTTTGACAACATCTCATGTTTTCAAAGCATTCAACAGTATATTTTAAGTGTCGCCGGGATTCAGGTGCATTGATAACCAAAACTATCTTTTTGGTTAAAGATATTATTTCTAATTGTTGCTACCGGCAAAGTGAACTTAATTTGTAACAACACATGAATATACTTGGCATTAGTATTTTAAAACAACATAAGGCCGCCGGGCAATTACACATACTACAATCTTATTGGCTCCCTAACCTCGGGCTATTCGTTATAGTCCGAGGTAGCAATCTCCGGGAGTTTGCGAAAACAGTGGCTGCGCGCTCCTTCGCGTTTGGCGGAAGTGTCAAATGACTATTTACAAGAACTTTTAGAAGACAAAAAAGCTACTAAGTACGGAATGAAAACATTCAATGGTAAATTACAAGAATTAGAAAACAGAAGTATTGCGAACCGACATTACCATTTCGATCGCATGCCTGAGAAAACAAATTAGCATTTAATTATTGCTGCGGAGCGAGCGAGCGAAGCGAGCAGCAATTTATAATCAAATCGAGATTTCATCTGTTTGCTGTTTTAACCAGAATTCATTGCGTTGCAACGAGCTTTTAACCAGAATTCATTGCATTGCAAGAAGATTTCACTGTGTGCGCGCCTTGGTGAAGCCTCGTCTTTATGAGATCAAAAGACACAAGTCAATTATTTTGTCTGATGTGGTTTCATGTTAGTAAATGTGACATTATATTCGGTTATTTGAAAAGAAAACTACAATAAACTGTTGAAAAAAGCTTTATTTGGACTTAATTGTTCCGTGATTTGTTAACTTGTTTTTACCAGTTTAAACGATTGTTAAAAGGCACGTTGCAATCATTGCGATTGTTAAAAATTATTTTTAGAACATTCCTTTGAACTGGTGTATATTTAGTATTTTAGAGGTTTTCTCTTCTCACGGTGCAATTTCAGTTCAGTCAACCATGTGACAATAAATGTTGGATGAAATTTCATGTTCTTTACTAGAAACTGAGTCATTACTGAATTTTAGTTTCACTGTAGGTGCGCAAAACTCGAAACGAGCAGCGGCTTTGGCAGAGTTTCAGATAATTTTCCAGGCCTATGCAAGGATTTTTAGTGATCTACGATTTCAAACTCTTTCAATAATTATTGTATCAAAAAAATTTCAGTACTTCGGAGTAACTACAGAATACCGCCTGCCGTTAATATAGTTCAGCACATTTGTTTTTAGCGAGCAGTGAATGCGGAGAATAAATCATCATGTCATACCCGACAGTTCGTTGGCTTTGTTTATCTACAATGTGATTTATTTGAGAATTATGGTTAGGCTAAATTACAGAATACTCGGCCATTCTCTGTAATTTATTCTGCGCAGTTAAATCTAGAACAATCTAACCATTGGTGCCCGTATTAGTCGATTCATTCTAATCAACAAAGAATCATTTGTGCATTTAATTAATTTAAAACAATGAATCATTTGTTCAAGAGCGGCACGAATGTGCAAAGAGAACAAAAAGTATGCGACTGCAGCTAAGACAAGATATCTTGTAATCCTTTGCCCGAATTATTTAAGACGGTTTATGGAAGCATTTGAAGATCTGCAATTCTAAACCTTTGGAAACTGACATTTAAGAGCTGTTAAATATTTTGCTTTGAAAAAAAACTGCAGTTTTTAATTCTTCGAATGTGTTGATCATTATTTTAATTTGAACAAATCAAATGGCGTCATATCATATGATCAAACAAGTTTTTTCTGACAAGTAAATCCTTTTTAAAAATATAACCGTTTTCTCTTTGGTTTGCATGAAAAATGTAAAGTAAATTTCACAAAACAAGGTTTCCAAACAAAATGGGAAGTAAACAACAAAAGCTACTGCCTGACGTATCTCGTTCTCTCATAAAAGAAATCCGACGAAGGACTATTAAAAGTAAGGTTTTTATTTTTTTTTAATACGGTGTATAATTTACATTTTTGTCTCTAAAAGTAACGAAAGATTGTTCTCTTGCTTTAAGAAGTGCGATAATTTAGGAACACAAACAAAGTGAAAAAACGGTTATGATACCTCGTGTTATTGTAAATAAAAATTAAAACAAACCTAATAATCAGCAGTATTTTCATAGATCATATCTTTAGGTATACTAGAATTTAATTTTGGCCCAAATATATGTTGGAAAATATTAAAGTATCACTCATTCATCCACTAAAAGAGATCTATACACTCTATTTATTTAAGAATCAGTATACATTATATAAGGTTCCTAGGCTGAAATTGCCAGGTTTTTTAAAATAACATTTTAAAGAGATGCTGAGGACAGTTAATAATATAATTTTGCATAGACCAGTGAACCCGCAACTAAGAAGTTAAATTTTTAAGAGTTTGCCTAAACAGGTCCTTATATAGATGGTAGATAAAATAATTTTAGGCTATTTAGGTTCTTAAAATGGTTTCTTAATCCTGGAGAAAAAACATTTAAAACACAGCTACAAAGAAGTCGGTCATTAGCTTTTTCTTTTTATTTTCTTCATATAATGGTGTGCTGCAATTCATATTGCTTAGTATGCCTTGTAAATATACATATCTTGCACTCATTTTCCTTAAAAAGCAGTTTTGAAGCAATGATCGAATTTTTTTTTCTTCAAATATGGTTCTTGCAATGCAGCTCTAATTTAGAAAATAAGAACCTGGTTTGAATTTCTTAGGCTAAATAGGTTCGTTAGATTCTTAGTTGTGGATTCTTGCTGTACTCATTTTAGAAGATTTTCATCCTAGGCAGTATTTCACTAATGTTCAGTAGTTTCACGTTCAAAACAAAACATTAAATAAAAGCTAAGGATTCTTAGTCTTAAAAATGACTAAAAACAGAAATAGGTTGCCCATAATACTTGAATAGAGGTTTTTCACACAGTCCCAGGAGACACAAAAGACAATAGACATAGCGGCCATGTTGGTTCAAAACAAAAGAAATAATGAAAATTCATTGTAAAATGTCCACCAACATGGCCGCCATGATGTCAAGTGAAAAACCTCTATACTACCAATAGTGAAGAATTAAAAGTCCGTTCTCTCTACTAAAAACGCTAAGAAGACCCATGGCAGCGAGATACTCGTCAGATGAATGAGTGTTTTCCGTACTGTCTGAGTCGTACGACAGTGAGTGAGTGGAGCCTTGTAAGTTCTGATCGGAGCAGGTTCTTTCTTTGGCTGTCATCACAGATGGCGATGATGGAGACAATTCAGGCCGGTAAATAAAGCGGGATGAAGGATTCATATTCGCTGAGGCACCGACTGTGTTTATGGTGGGAAACTCTGGCGGAAAATAACAGGACGAACCACTGGATGTGTCGATACCCAAGAAAGTGTTATAGGTTGGAACATGAGCGGTACCACAGATGGGTAGGCCAAAGTTTGACGGATAGTCATTTAGTGAATGCTGTTGATGAACCCAGGACTTACGCTGACGATCTAGAGGAGTAGGACTGGCAACTATTGCAGGCTTCTTCTTGATTTCTCTTTTGCGCCATCTTGAGCGACGGTTTTGAAACCAAACTTTCGGTGGCGAAGGAAATTTGAATTATAAGCATACGTTTGAAGCGGACATTCCTACGGAAATTAGGCATTGACAGCGACATGAATCGCACTGGTTCGGTAGAGCAAGCACTGCTATTGTCCGAGAGTACTTGAAAGATCAGTATTACTAGCGGAAATATTTTACTATAAGTTCAAATTCTACGTTGTATTCACTATTGGCTATTCTTTTTTATTTATGTTTTAAAACTTTGTGAGCCCAGTTCGATGAATCTAAATTGGTCCAACGTATACCGGCGGAAGTGTTGTCTCGTGGTTATTCGTTTATAAGTTTCATTAGTTGAAAACGAATTCTTAATACCGAGATTGATTATTCAAATGCGCCAAGATGGAAGAAAGTGATACAAATCTGATACAATTGTTCCTCATAATAAACAAATTCTAAAAAAAAAAATCCGTCGTTGAATTCTGTTCAGAAAGTTCATTGTAAATAGAGATTACCTATTGGAAAGTGGGCGCGTACGATTTATATTCACGAATTGAAGTATCAGAAAACGAAGGAGCGAGCGCTGGGAACGAGGGAGAGTTTTCTCATACGTATCAACGAGTAAATATAAATCGTACAAAACATTTTCCATCTGATCAACAGTGATCAAAACAAAATTTCAAATTCACATTTCTGATACTCACATGAATTCTATCCTCTCCAATTCCCAACTCTCTTGCCAGTGTCTCTCTCCGATCAAAAAAACAAGTTCAGGAAACATGCCCTTGTCAAAAGCCTTAAATTGATGGTCATTGAATTAAGTTCCCTTTCGTCTTTTCGCTTTCTTCTCAGCTGTTGATGAAAAAACCACGTAAATTGACTTCGTTTACTGTGTTCAAGGCTCGAAGAGCCGATTTGAAGCTGACAGTTTAGTTTTTGTGTAGATTACACTAGAAGAATATTCATCACAAATGCCTTATACAGGACTTCGGCACATGCAGTTTAAAAATAAAAATCTTACAAGAGTGAATGTATAAGACATAGTAAAATTATGCTCGTATTCAAAAGGGTGAAGAGAGTTTTATAGAATACAGTGAATTGAATAACTATCAAATTAACACGGAACACTAACCCGGTTGAATTATAACTAATGTACTTTCCTAACAGCCATTAATCTTCATGAAAATTTTTTTTGATTCGCTAAGTAACAATATCAAAGGTTGTGAAAGCAGTTCATTATTTGGCAAAAAGCTCAAGGAAATTCTCTTGTCTTCGTAATTCTTTACAACTTTGTTATTTGTCAATTTTTGTTTCGTTATCGCGTTTTTGTCCTTTTTTTCTCTTTCTAAATAAAATATATGATGAGTCGTTCTAGTTAGCCATATTTATTCATTTCGTTCGACGAAGGAGAACGTATCCTTATCAGGTGTGTTTTCGGGATGTCCCGCGGGATTCGGAAATGATATCCGAGCCGTTTTGAGCTTTTGGCCGCCATCTTTGGACAACACATTTGACCTCGATTTCATGTGGCTGCGTGTGGCATGTATTTGGGCATGAACTAAAACCAGTCCTGGACACTTTTGTGGCTCGGGTAGCCTGTAGTAGGACGCTACCACAGGCTACCTGAGCCGACAAAAGTTCCAGGACTGGACTAAATCTACCGCGAAACGCATTTCACTAATCTATGATTATAGCTAGTAACTAGTTTTATTTTGAGGAGCTCATTTGCTATAAGCCTTTCGGTTTTCCTTAAGCTTCCCCTGCCATTAACTAATTAAATATAACTTTCTAGTCTTAAAACATTGTGTACCAATCTGAATCTGAATCTGAAGGTTATAATAGTAAATGAATGACAAACTTGCACACGTTGTCCTGTAATCATGATCACACATTGATAAATGTAACTTTTCCAAGACGTCTTCGAATTAAGATTTCACGTAAAACAATAATAACTGTTTCAATGCGCACTTAGATTAAACAAAACCACCACACAAAACAAATTTTCGCAACACGAAGGAAAATATCTTGAGTTTCAATAAATAAAATTCTAAACCCCGTCTGTCCTGAAATGTCTGCCAGCTTCAAATTTTCTAAAAAGCTAACGACCATAAATATACTTTCTCCAAAAATCTAAACATACGAACACAAAATCTTACCGTTACCTAATGCACACGAAGAAGCACAACGTCTTTTGAGAGCTGTTGCCATAACGGAGTTAGGATGTTATAATAATCGGTCAGGACAAGTTTACGCGTTCTAGCGAGCTGATAAAGTAAATTAGTTACCCACCACGGTACGTAGTAGAATTTATGAGTTGACGGACTCCAAAGAATCTGTCACCTCTTCAATGACTCTTTCGTGATTGTCTCGCATTGCCAAAATAAGCAAGTGTTACTAAACTTAATTCATCTAAAACAATGGAAAGACGCTAAGTTAATAAAATATTTTAGCTTTTAGTTGTTGTTTACAAGCTTCTGTTTGTTTGTGTGATTTATTAGAAAGCGACCGGTGCTTTAAAAAAATACTGTTTTTATTTTAAAAGAACCAATAAAATTTAAATTATTCAATCATTTTTGTCAAAAGATACTGCAAGTATACAGGTATATAGTTGAGAGTATATTTTTAAATGTTCAATGAGTGTGTTGGCTTGCTGCTTTTCACCATTGTTGTTGAATTTATACTTTTCTTAATCTTTTTATTGAAGCCTTAAATTGTTCTTGCAAGACAAGTTGCTGAGAAAGAGAATTGTGTAACAAGATTTTTCAAGCAATATTTTGTTTAGCGTGACGTTTCACGAAGTACACGCCTTTTTATAAGCACCAAAAAAGGGTTTTTCGAAGGTTAACTTTGTTCTTTAGATAATAATTCTGTTCTTTGTCTAGTTGCTCAAAATGAAGAAAAAACATAAAAAAATCAACGCATTTCAAAACTGCTTTTCACAATGCACTGCATTTGCAGCAACTTTCAACGCTGTTGCACGGTATAGCTTGTATACGGTTAATATTTAGTTCAGTAATAAGTATGTAACTTATACACCGTATAAAAGAAAGAATAGTTACTGACGTTTCGGACGTTAGTCCTTCGAAACGTCAGTAAGTATTCTTTCTTTTATACGGTGTATAATTTACAATTTACGTATTTATTACTAAATTGTTTCTTTAGAATTACCGACGCTGCTCAAACTAGTTTACAGCTAGTTAGCTTTCTCTAATATTTTGTTCAGGGTGAGAGACCCGATAAAGTAGAATCATCGGCTCAAAATTAACGCGCGTAAAAAAAAAATTCCTGATACAAAACTAATTTCGATTCTGAGCCGGTGATTCCACATTATATTGCCGGCTAGTTGGGAGAAAATATATTCCATATTGGTGGAGTGGCGCAGCCGTCATCATCCAGTTGCTCTTTTCGAAAAAAAAAGCAACTATGCAGGGGTATTATTACTTCGTGCAGAGAACGGGATTTGTGATTGGCTGATCATTAAGGTAAGTTTTATCTTTCTCTTAATTGGTTCAAAAATCTATGACCTCTACACTAAGAAGAAACCTCAAGCAGGTTATTTAGATGTAATAAATTAGTGGAATGATAAGTTAATGTTAATGTTTCTGTAGAAACAGTTTATAAAAAGAGACTTTTACACCATATGGTGAAAATTATTTTTAAAACTGACTTTTCGGACGGGATTCCTTCGTGGAAGTGAATGCCTTAACTTATCTTTATCATTTTTTATAAACTGTATTCAGATGTAGTCGTGTTCTTAAAATCTTTATATATCAATTACCGATAAAGTTCCATGAAAAAACTCCTCAACAAAGCCAAGCATGACAACCATGACCCATATCTCAGTCTCCTTGAGCATCGAAACACGCCGATATATGGCATAGCATCACCAGCACAAATTGCAATGAGCCGAAGACTCAGATCAAGTGCACCAACAACTTCTGTACAACTCAAGTCCCAAGTGGTAAACCCAAAGCTGATAAATGAAAAACTCCAGTCCAAACAGCAGCAGCAAAAACCTAGATATGATGTCGGAGCACATCAACTGCCACCAATAACAATAGGAGAAAAGCTTCGTTTACAAATTCAAAGCAGATGGCAACCTGCCACCATTGCAGAAAAAGCCAGTACACCAAGGTCGTACTACGTAAATACATCCGATGGAGGCACCCTCAGGAGAAACAGGCGTCACTTAATGAAAACAGGTGAAATCCAACCAGACATCTGAACACCTATTACATCGCTGGTCCACAAAAAGCACCAGAGACTCTCCTGAAAAAAAAACGAAAGATCATGGAACAGGAAAATAATCACATAGGTGATCCTCCAGACAGCATCCCCATCAAAACCGCCAGTGGAAGAGAAATCAGGAGACCAAAAAAACTTT
>JAOTRI020114852.1:0-12685 GCA_028564885.2 Zoanthus sanctaehelenae | reverse complement strand
ACATTTGCATCAATTCTCAATAATTCCAAACAATTCTCACTTTTCCAAAATATTCTCAAATATTCTAAAATGCTTATAAGCTCATTGATTTTTGCTTTGAGAAAAACTTGGAATATTTTAGAATTCTTAAGAATTCTTAAGAATTCTGAAAAATTCTCAAAAGTTGAGAATCCATTTCGCAAGGGTAAATGGTTCATACAATATATGATATTATTTATTAATTGTAAATTTTATTACTTAGATTATTTCTATAAATAAAACTACCTAGACATTTATGAACAAAATACATGAAAACCAATGGTACAATTTTTTTTACTGCATGTTTAGATTGTGTGTAAACGGAATTATTGTGCTTAATAAAAAAAAAATTATCTTCGAATGTTGGAGTTAAAGCAACTCTTTAACTTCTTTACTCTAACAATGGAGTTATATTAACTCCTATCGAAAAACCACAGTTTTGGAGTAATATATTGAAAGTAAATTTAACTCCTCAAGGGGAGTGAAATTTACTCCATGCCGTATTTATAAATAATTTACTCCTCTAGGAGTGAAAGTAACTCCATTTTAAGAGTAAATTTAACTCCTTAAAATTTACTCCCCTCAAGAGAGTTATTTTGACTACCCCCATGGAGTAAAATTAACTCCCTGAAAATAACAGTGTACTCAATTGGCTCGTCGTTTATTTTATTCACTATTCTAGACGACGAGGGTTGTCCAACTGTCTTCTCCTTGTTAATCATACTCAATCCGCATGTTTTTACCTTGCTGCAGATACGACACCAGACGACGAGGAACCAGCCAAAGACAAAGATAAGGATGAGGATAGCTCCTCGGACACAGGGGATGAAACCGCTGTAATGATGCCTCCTCGCCAGACCAAAACAAAAAACAGCCAATCGCTCAAACCTACGTCAGATGAACTCCGCAACAGTTCAAAGGCAAAAGAACAGGAGAAAAGCACTGAGGGTGAGTACATGGAGTTTGTCTTGCTATTGTTATTGAAGCACGCAGAGGATTCTCGAAATTAGAAGCAAGTTTTATTGCTTTTTGGTGATGGGAAAAAAATTGTCTTCTCTTGTTGCAATGTTTATTTTAACTGAAACAGAGTTGTTTATAATGTATAATCTCACACCTTTTTCTCAAAAGGTTAAGTTTCTCAACTAAAATTGTTCCGATGTTGAGTTTTATGTCAAGCTTAGTATTGGATCGTGCACTAAAACATTATCGTCTCCTCGTGCTAAAAATGTCTAACTCGCCTGCAACACATTTGATGGTTTTTCGATGCTCATAAATATTGTTGTATTTTTCCGTGTACATGTACTGTAGAATATAACAAGGATATTACACGGTGGAGCGAAAATGTGAAGTTTATCTTTAAGTTTAAAAAATATTTCGTGATGTTTCCTTTTCCACGATAAGATAAACTTCATATGCTCCTCAACCAACGTTTAATTTTCTTTTTTTTACATAGATATAAGTGTTTTAAAAATTGGGAAAAAAACAAACGAAAAACAAAGGAACCGATATCTTCAGTCACTATTGAAAATATGTTACTCGTTTCCCGGATGTAGTTTCATATGTATTTTACAACAGAACACGCATATCTATGCAATAAATTACAGTAAGACATTCATATCCGTGTAATAAATCTTTTTTTTATCAATATACAGAACCAAAATAAGAGCCCTACTCCTATTGTATTTTATACTTTTATGTTATTTTAAACTTGTTATTACAATGGTAGGTGCTGTTGGTCCCATTGCAATGATGGTATCAGACGGAACTCCGTCAGTTCAAGAAATATTAAAGAAGAAACCTCTAAAGTCTGCATTGAAGAAACCCAAAGGCGGCAGTATGGGGACACCCAGTACTGAAAAATCAATAGATGTTACTTCACCTACTCTTAATAATGAAACAACCACTACTACGTAAGTTCGTGGATTTTGTTCCAAAGGGTATGGTGGCGTTACCAGCTGAAGGGGACTCTCTACCTACGAACCGTATTGAATAAATGGTCTTATGGGAGAGAGTCCCCATTGAACGAAAATTTTGTTTTGTCTATAACAAGCTGTTTTTTTATACATTAATCACGACACTACAAAATAAGAGATTGTTCTTTTGTTCTAGTTTTTAATAAGTCGTTACAAAATTCTTCGATTTCAGTGGTTTGAATGAAATAATTTTTAATGCTATTTAAAAATTAATTGATGAACCATTAAAAAACGTCATTGTTTCCCAATTGTGGCTTCACTGTTGGTCAGTGCACTTTCCCTGTATCTCAGAGTTTAACAGATCAACTTCTTCGTTGAATCCTAAAATACTTGTTTAACCATTTCGCAGTTGCTTAAATTTTGTACATATCCGCTATTATGGTCGTTCATAAAATCGTTAAGACAAAAATAATTATTAGTTTAATAGGATAGGATCTTGATGAAGGAACTTAACAGTGCTCCGATGATAAACTTTTCTACGTGCTAGGAAGCCAGCTAGTCGCCAGATTATAAATTTTTGTTGCTAGATTACAAATTTTTGGTCACCAATTTAATATAAAGATCATAATTTTAAATGTTACTTTGTGCTCAAGAAAACTCCTTACCAAAATTAGGAAGAAAGAAACAGCACGAGAAAATGATACCACTGCAAATCAATTTGATGGCAACACAATATTTTCCAAATCGATATCTGGTACCAAACTAGTTCCAAAATCATCCTTCAGTGTTTTAGCTAAACCAAAGCTTAAAACTGTCAGTGGATTTAAATTTCTAAGCAGAGGCCCGTTCTCAAAATCTAGTCGACGGCTCCCAGTTTTTCGTCTCGTTTTGGCGATGATGGAGTGAGTCCCAAATCCAAACCCTGGATCACTATAATTGTTGATGCTCTTTTCTCATGTAAAGGCGAGAATTTGAATTAAAGGTTGAAATGAATTTCTTTAATATTAATTTATTAAAATGGTTATTTACAGATCAACTCCTCCAGATACTCCACAGCACCATTTTCATCATAACCGCCATCGCGACCGCCCAACTTCCAGATCTCGCTCAAGTGAGGGTCAAGATAAGAAACGCAAAGTACGAAAAGTTAAACATCATCCAAAACGAGACTCCTTGGTTCGTTTCCGCAAAGGCGAGAAACCTCAACTAGAACTTGGAGATCCAACTGAGTAAGTTTTTTTTCTACTACTAAGTAAAGTTTTACGAATCATTAAATGCATAATTTTCATTTTTGCCCTTTTGGACTGTGAAGACCGTTCCCAATTAAGACATGTCTCGTGGTGAAGAGATTTGAAACATGTTTGGAATCTACGCATAGTTTCGTGTGTCTAGGACTCAGTGGTTATGAAAACTATTCCAGTTCGGACAAGGGAAATCGGTTTAATCATTAATTTGTACATAAAAGGCGGCCGCGATTAAAACAATTGTCAGATATGTTCTCTCCGGCCACAAAGTCCCAAGTTCGATTTTGGCTCTGCCCATATTTGATTATTTGTATGTTGTTCTTAAGTCCAGTTTAAGCCAACTCAGCTTTCCATCCCTCAGGGTTAGGAAAATGAGTACCATCGTCTGCTGGGAGTTAATCTGCGATAGATTAGTGTCCCGTCCAGGGGGAGGCAAAGACTCCTATCTGTTCAACATTATAGAAACCGGAGAGGCCTCTTGCTTGTAAAGGTTTAAACTACGTTCTCCGCGCCTTCACAGCCGAGGCTAACGTTTGGGAGAACTCAAGGGCATATCTGAGAAAGCCGGAGATCCAGTGTTGGGTTCTCACCTAATCGAGCTTTTTCACAAATATGCACATGTCTTCTTAAATTATTTTATGAAGGATCCTAAAATCATGTCTTTTTCGTAAGTCGATGACTTATTTTGTGAAAACTATTTAAAAAGGCCAAATTATAGGTGGCATTTTCTCAACTTCCACAAGAAAGTGAAACTTATTAGGTTACTAAAGCATTATAAAGAATTATTAAATCTTCCAAATGCAACATCGAAGTTTTCAAATAGCTGCAGTCGGTGGTATTATCGCTTCTAGTTGTAAACAACCGCAATGCACTGCAAGTTTGATGAACGTTCCAGAAGTTTTTATGCGGCCTCTTTGTTTATCCAAGTTCCGTCTCCTCCTTCTGAAAACAAAAATTTGTGCGTAATTATGCACAGTTTCGGTTTTGTTTCATCTATCTTGAATAAGCTATTCTAACGAAATCTTTACAGAGTTTTTATTAAAATGCCCTCATAAACAAAGTTCTACCGCTGCTCTAGAGCCTGGAGGGTATTCAAAGTGCAGTATTGTTTACTAAATGTGTTTGCCTCGTAGAAAAGTATTCCTCACCTTACCCCTGACTCTTACTCACTACAAAAATGATTTTCTAATTACTACGAAATTGTTATGTCAAAACATAGATACTTCCAAAAGTTAGGTAAATGTCGAAGAATATGTCTTTTTAAGCCGTTAGAAGCGGCACGTTATCGA
Source organism: Zoanthus sanctaehelenae (assembly GCA_028564885.2). Taxonomy (NCBI): domain Eukaryota; kingdom Metazoa; phylum Cnidaria; class Anthozoa; order Zoantharia; family Zoanthidae; genus Zoanthus; species Zoanthus sanctaehelenae. Next base: position 8,221 of record JAOTRI020114852.1, on the reverse strand, counting down.
CATAAACGACATCATTTTTTGATTACTATATTGATCTTAGCTTTGGAGGGCTTTCTTTGATGTTAATAGTTCAATTTGAGAGCTTCTTATTAACCGAACCGTTGCCCCTCTAATATGCCCAATGGTCGGCTTTTATTAGTAAAAAACCGGCTCCATTTGTGCTTCGGATAGTTTGTAAACGTATCTTTTAAGTGCACTGTAAAACCGGTTTAGCGAATATCATTCGTTAAATTACCTTTTCAAACACTTTTTGCCGTCTCTTACCGTTTAATTTCTACGCTTTTATTTTATAGCCGCTTTCTTTTCAAAATGATTTCGGAATTCATTTAATATATTATCTCAATAGCCTTTAACATCTTTGTTACTAAACGTGAATACTGGAGTACAAGAACATTCCCCGAGGTCGATTTCACTTGTATTTAATTTGTTAATTAAAGGAATTGCGATTAGACTTCAAGCTTCAACGCCCTCTCGATTAACAGGTTATATAATACAAGTTCTTTGTTGCACCCGCTCAATACTTAGATGCGTACAAACACTTTGCTGTATGTTGTTTTTTTGTACACTGTGTATTGTTATAGCAAAACGATTTACATTAATTTGTCTGCGGCTTTGCTTAATGATACCGACAACATTTCTTTCTATTTTGTTTGTTTTATGCGTTGTTTTGACAAGTAGAAATGATTCATATATATGAAAAAGACAAGGTAAATCTAAAAGCCAATTCCATCATCATCAACAATGTTCTTTTCTAACAAACCTTTTGCATATTTTGGTTGGTTTTTGATACCAAATATTTTACATTGTAGCACTTAAGACTACTAATTGATATTAATTTTGGCCTGCATTGTTTTACAGAAGACTAAAATTTCTCCCGCAAACCTAAAGAGTATTTGGCTAAACTTCATTTAATTTGAAGACTAGTGTTTTTCAGATTCTTTTGTTGTAGTTATCTCACTGATTCTATATCACTAATTGGTTTCCTGTTTTGTCACCGACTTTTTGTATTTTGTAGAACTTTGAAAAGATATTATATAATGTATAACAATAGTCGCATTACAGCTACTTCCAGCGGAAGTGATATGTTCAGATATTTACTTCTATTGGAGGCATACTTTAGAAAAGCTATTCAGGATATTTCACCGCTGTGCTAAGCTCCTAGAACAATGATTTTCAAAGTCGACTTGTTTCAGGATTGTCTGCTTAAGCGACTCGCATATATTGGAGCAGTATTAAAAATGTCTGAACTGACAAACAATTAACAACTCCGGGTTCACTTTTAATAAGTGTTATTGGATAATTTTAAGGTCCGCGATATGAAGGCGCGGTACTAGATTTACAGTTTACCTTAATCCTCTTTAAGTTGATAAGACAGAATAGGTTCAACTCTATAAGCAAAAAACACCACCTCAAATATATTGAAACTAGGAATATATATTCGAACGATGTGCACATTGTGAGGACAAATTAAAGTCAACATGCTCGCCTGAAGCAACAATAATTTTTTTTCTTATATATTCTACTTATTATTTAAGAAAAGCAAAAAAAAATAATAAATCTCTAACTGAAATTGAGACGATCGACGTTTCGGCCGTATCACACGGCCTTCTTCAGGATTCTGCCGAGTCAGCTTGTGACACATACGTATCACGTGATAGCTGACCCGGGACGTCCAGTAGCGCACGGTCCCACGTGTGAGACAGCACAAACCTTAAACCTCCTTTCCTGTTGAGTGAAGGGCTCTCAATTCTTTCCCAAACAGCCTCCTTAATTCCTCGTCTAGACCATTTTTCCTCCTTGTCAAGAATCTTGACATCACCTAAATCGAAAGAGTGGCCCGGAGCTTCTTAAATGGTTTAAAAACAGCAGATTTCTGAGCCTCTATTGCACGATACGGCCGAAACGTCGATCGTCTCAGTTTCAGTTAGAGATTTATTATTTTTTGTTTTTACTTATAGAGTCAACTGGATGAATGAAAATATTCATTATCACATTATTTACTATTCTTTCTCTAAATTTGATTAGGAACAATACACAAACCAAAATATGAAAGCAAAATAATCTTTATTTTGTTCGCATACAAGGTCAACTAAATGCCATGTTTGTTTGTTAACACAAAATAAAACAACTTTAACATTTGTGTCCTGGCCATGGAGAGAGAAATCTGACAGTTACATTTTGATAAAAGCATAAAAATAATAATTAGCAAGCTAATCGCTAGCTCACTAAGTCCGCTATATGGCGAAATGGCCAAACAGAAACAAGAATTTGGCAAATTCAAACCGACTTCCTGCTATATTCAAAAAATGAAGCAAGCGAAAAACAGAAGATACATAATTATTAACATTTGAAAATTTTTGACAAAAAGAAACTATGGATATCTTCGATAAACTATGATTTTTTAAAAAATGTTCAAAACTTGATTCTACGTATTTTAATATTTTTCAAGTTTTACTTGATTTTGCATGCATTCGGACCCAGACTAGTCTCCTTCGCAGCCGTCTTAGTGTTAGTCTCTCCGCTCCCTCCCTGGGGCTAACGAAGACGGCTGCGAAGGAGACTAGACCCAGACTCTCTAGCCTTGACACTCACCTTTAACATGACACAGCAATTTTCTAAATATTTTTGAACTGACCACAGATAGCCCTAGCCTGCGAGTACAGCCGCCTTTCATCGCTAGCCCAAGCTTATGATGAGTAATGTACTAAGCATAGAGTAATTTAGTATACAAATATAAGAGAGAATGTATGGAGTTTTGAAAGTACTATTTTTTTTCATTTTTTATCCAAATAAAGATTGAGAAAAACGCTCATGCGCTCACTGCGTGTCTTTTTATGGAGGAGCCTGCTTAAAAGAAAACAAAAAACGGGTGGGGGGCAAGATTCAAAACCATTCATTTGAAAATGTTAAAATGCAAAACAGTGTAAAAAAAACTCCCTTCTATATCAGTATATCATTATATGTAATTACCGTACGTACTAAAAGTGACATATACATATATGGAATCCCAAAAGAAGTTCTACATACAGATGTTTCTTCTAGTAATGCCTATATTGTATAAGTTTTATGAAAAACGAAATTGCTTATAATTCATGCATTTGCACAAGTTGTCTAACTGATAACTTGAGATTTTTCTATTTATAACTTTGGTGCACTGAAGCAAAACATAATTAGGTCGACAAACAAAGAATTAGTAAATGATTAACACCTGTAGTTATAGAGGAGATTAGTTCATGTTGCTTTTCAATATTTACCAGCACTGTTTCATGTTTTTGCCTCTAAGTGCAAAATAATTTAAACACTATGACACTTGATGTGTTAAATACGTCGTTTCAATAAGCCCACACGGATCAATGAATATTTGTAGTTAAAATATATAGCAACAATGTCAATGGAAAATGAAAGGTGCGAAAACGAATTACAGACTCACTCGTTACATGAAAAAAACTTCGACAATAATGAAGTTAAATGTTTAATGGTTTTTGTTTCGGACAAAAGCAGAGTTACCTCGGCTAAGAAGATCGACAATACCTCCGCAGAGTCAACAGATACACCAGAGAAAATCAAAGAATTTCCTGCTGTAGTCGTAAATTTGCTCTCAGGCCAAGCAAATCAGGAATGCAAAGTCGAAGAGGAAGACAAAATGGAGGTCCAAATGGAACAGCCAAACATTGATGAAACTAAACAAGTAAGCAAATCAGAGACGGCCAAAAGGGACGATGTGCCCTCGGAAAGAACATTAACTAAAAACACTTTTTTACCAAATATCGAATTACCTTGTGTACAATGTGGAGACATAGTAAACATTTATTTGCTAATATCCCACCGACGTTTGCATGATGCTTTGCGAAAGTTTCGATACGCGTATGAACAAAAGCCAATGAAACTGCAGTGCTTACTTAATCGTAGATTAAGGCTCATCAAAGCCGAACAAGAATTAAACGTAAAGAACAAACAGAGTTCAAGTGTTCCTGACAATCGCATTCATGCTCTTAACACTGCTTTTGAGGTTTTAAAACTTCACATCGAGGGCAGACATCCTCTAGACGAAGCTGTGCTAAATAGTGAGTATCCAATTAATTATCGGTAACTGAAAATTTGTTAACGATTGTAAACAAGCCTTTTTTTTACAATTCGTATCCTTTGATTTATGGGCATAGATCTTAGTAGTTTTCATCATGTGCGAGACCGATTAAAAATTGGAATTTATGTTTTTAAACTTTCAAAATTGTTTGTGATTTTTCGCATATTTATGTGTATAAATCAACAACTCATTGAAGTTTGGGACTTAATAGTGTACTTCAAAATATTTTCTTTTTACAACTTTGGTGCTGAAGCAAAATATAATTAAGTTGACAAACAAGAAATTATTAAATTATTAACACCTCCAGTTTCAAAAGCTACGATAATTATTCATGTTGCATTACAATCAAACCAGCCCGGTTTAAGGGAAGCACTCTACCTGTGTGTATCACTGAAATAAAGTAAACACTATGGTTCACTATGACACCTTTAATGTGTTAAAAACGCCATTTTAAACCCACACGGATCAAATACTATCATATAAGGAATAAAAAGATTTCATCAAAAATGAACAATGGAAAATAATAATTGCAATGGTAAAACGCCGATTCGCTCCCACGACACACAAAATGGAAAAGCTAATTGTTTACTAGTCATTGTTCCAAGCAAAAGGAAAGTGTCCTTTGCCAAGAGGATCGAAAAAACATGCGAGTCAACAGATGCAGTTGAGAATGGCAGAGAATTCCCTGCAGTAGTTGTAAACTTGTTTTCAGACCTTCCATTTCCAGAAGCTAAAAATAAATTACCGTTGGTAAGCAAATCGACCAAAAGGGACTACTTGTCCTCGAAAAGAACAATAAATAAAACCACTTTTTCACCAAATATCCAACTACCTTGTGTACAATGTGGAGACATTGTACCAATTTCTTTGCTGTTATCCCATCGACGTTTGCACGACGCTTTGCGAAAGTTCCGATATGCGTATGAACAAAGGCCGATCAAACTGCGATGTTTGGTTAATCGTAGATTGAGGCTCATCAAAGCCTTAGAGAAACAACAGGAAAGTGTTCCAGACAATCGTATTAATGATTTCAACGCTGCTTTTGAGATTATCAAAATTCACATGGAGGGCAGACCTCACGTTGACGAAGCTGTGCTGCACTGTAAGGGTTTGGTTATTGGTAACTAAATAGACTTAACCCTTTCAATCCCAGATTTATATTTAAATTCTCCCAACTTGTTCCTATACACTCTATTGGACAAGTTTGAGAGAATTTTACTGTTAATCTCCGGTAGTTTTTTTGCTTGATCAACTCTCAGTTTCTCATTGCCAAATGTTTTATTTTGTATGTGTTATGTTTTGAGAAGTTGGGTGTTGATAACCGACTGGGACTTTAAAAAGGGTTAATTAGCCCATCTCCACTTACTTTTATATGCTTACATTCGTCCGACCGTAAATATAGAACTTTAGACCTGATTATTGACCAAGCTCTAAGTCTGTATGGAACAATATCGGAACAATGTCTTGACTGCAGTACGGATCGATCGCAGCAAGGTGATATTTTTCCATACAGACCGAATAAGCAAGGTTAATAAATCGTTTTTGTGTGGCTGCTACGCCTCGATAGAGGCGAAAGCCACACTTTGTTATTGTCCTGTTAGTAAATGTAACGTAACCATTTTGTGCCGGACTTCCACCTGTGTGCGGTTTTCCAGTGGAAAGTATTTGAGATTTTAGCCAGACTACCGCTGGTGTGCGATTTTCCAACTCGAAGAAACACTTCGTGACCAATCAGAGCAACAGTATAATTTCAATCGATTAAATACAGGAGACACACATGCGCTTATTGAGCGTATTTTGTTTTTACTTATGTAATTTATTCCGTTCCTACATCTACGGACATCTTCGGAGGTTTTTGGGAACGTTTCCGAAGTTCCTCAAAATCGTTTTACGCGCGTCAACCAATCAGAAAGCAAGAAGTTTGAACGATTTTGAGCATAAAAATAAATGAGAATGGCCCTAGCATAAAAATAACTCTTTTTGATTTGGTTACAATTGAATTGAACGTGATGAATACAAATCGAATAAATGAATGGTTAAATAAATTATTAAAACATTTTAAAATAAAAATACTTTAAAATTAGAACCTGTTTTTTTTAGTTATAATTCTTTAGTAATTACTTTACTTTATTCTAAAAAATTGGCATGTCCAAGGCGGATCAAGCGCCCAACGTACGAGCTACTGTTCCCAAGTGCTGCATGGCGTGACCATTTCTAGGGGTTGCGGGGTATGCCTCCACGAGAAATTAAAATAATTCTCAATACTAATTTTTTCTATCAAAATGTTTTGAAAGCCAGGGCCTCCAGGCCTACGGTTTGGCTGCATCACTATTAGTTGTGTTCCATAAACTAAAGTCCGTGACGTGATGCGAATGTGCTCAAGGTTTAAGTGAAACGGCGTTCGCCTGTCGCCCCACCATAACACCACATGTAAAATTTTTTAGTCCATAGAACACAGTGACACAGCGAAAATTAAGGAAACTAGTTGCCAATTTGGAGTCTTCAGACTCTGATGATATCATGAAAAAAAAAACAACCGCACAATCAAGAGCCACTAGTACATCATTAATCTTATTTTTGTTGTGCTGAGAAATCTTGCAGTCAAATCTTTAACAAAATTCTTGTTCATTCAAATACCATCCTGTTACCAAAATATTGCGTAGCCTATTAATTTAATCTAATGAAAGAAACTGGTAACCAACATAAAAAGATCTTTAAATAGGTTAAAGCAAAGATACACAAACACACAATGTTTAATTTGTCAGGTATTGCTTTGCTACTCAAAAACAATTAAGATATTAATCGCGAGCTCCAAAAAATCATATACTAAACAACTTTCAATATGTGTTTCTTAGGTTCTCTACCAAAGGCAAAAGGAATGCTGATGGATTGCGTTATGGCGGTTGGTCTCTGCGTGGAAGGGAACGAAAGCTGGATGCATATGGAAGACGCACATACATATCAAGACAACTTCCTGGAAAGAATTCAGAGCTGCTATCTTGGCATATATGACGGATATTTTGGTAAAACGTCTGCTCATATTTGCGCTGAAAATCTTCACGTTTTCGTGAAAGAGAACTTGGACAGTTATCCTTGCGACGAGAACGGCGAGTTGGATAAAGATTATCTGACATCGGCGTTTAAAAAAGCTTATCAACAAACAGAGAAAATTCTTCTTTTAAAGGGCGAAGACGAACGGTCTCATCATCGCTGGAGTGGTTGCTCAGCAGTGACGTGTGTTCTGACTCAAACAAAATGCTATTTAGCGAATCTTGGCAATGTTGCTGCAATGTTACTGCGAAGCAATGGTGTCGTGCGAGTACTTACGCGTAAGCACGATTTGTACGATAAAAGAGAGAGAAATAGAGTTCGGAAGTCGAGTGGCGTGATCGTTAAGACCGCAAACTGCGCACTTATCAACGGTGCCCTTGGAGTGACACGGGGAATAGGGAACATTGGTGACGGGGCCTTGCGCAGTTGTGTAATAAATGAACCAAGGATAAGGAGTGTACAATTACACGAAACGGACCAAATGATAGTTTTAGCTTCAAGTGGACTGTGGCGAACATTTTCCTACGAGGAAGTTGTATATCTCGTAAACGGGTTTTTCCAACAAATAAACAGCGAAATAAAAAATTGCCACACAAAGGAAAAAAACAACAGTGACTTGGAATCTGTCGTTGGTCGACAAAGAAGGCGTTCCATGGAAATTTTTCCACAGAGAAACCATGAAAAAAAGGAATATCGTTATCAAGGTAAACACAGATGGTCTCTTACGTCAACTCACGAATTGCTACTTATTCGGGAGTTGCGTGGCAACCCAGAGGTGCTATCAAACAGAGATAAGGCCCGCTATCTTGCCAAAAGTGTAAGCCAGAGGCTCGTAAAAAGTGCGTTATTAGCAGGTTCTAAAGACAACCATACTGTATTTGTTGTTCTTCTTCCTGGGTTCTGTCTCGTTAACCTCGACCATTTCACTCCAGATATTTTGACTACTGTAAATGCTATGACATTCAACAAACTGCAGAATGCGTGATTAGACTATAAATCAAAATAACAACACAAAAGAAACATGTCAATAACTTTTATGTATAGTGGGACAGACCACAAAGAAAAAAAGGACGTTGGATGGGGGGG
>JAOTRI020114841.1:0-12686 GCA_028564885.2 Zoanthus sanctaehelenae | reverse complement strand
ATTATTATATTTTATATTTTATGTAATGAGTGTAATTTAGCCTTCGGCTACTAATCTCATTTTCAATAAAGTTATTAAATTATTCAATCTCATATCATTTATGATAGATCTAAGGGATAAAGCTTGCTAAAAACATGAAATTAACAATAGGTCAGAGCGTTTGTTTTCATATAACGCATGCACAGCCGGTATAAAAACTCTAAACAGCAAGAAACTGTTACATATCCTACGACACTTGGACAGCGTTCTCATAAAACGGACTATGACGCATCCTGTGATATAAGACAATAGCTTTAATAAAATTTTATCGCAGCTTTTAGCAGACATGTTACAAAAACAATTCTCCACTACAGGCTCATTTTTTGTATTTTAGTGCATTTGTGCAATCGCTAACATAAATTACGAGCATAAATTATTTCGACATTTTATTAACATACGATAGCTAAGTTATTATTCAACAAATATCTACCTAATTCAGGAGATATTTCGTATGGAACTACCGTCCCAGGCCAGAGTTTCCTTCTTTGCCTTACAGCGTTTCTTTGTGTCCTGCTCCTGATCTGGAGCTCGTACACTCGACGGTCTCTTTTAGTAAGCATAATATCTCCTTCGTGGCTTGAGAAGTTAGCCACTGCAGAAAAACAAGAGTTACACTAAATAAATAAAAAGAGAAAAAGTTGTGATTTTAGGCTGTGTAAAATACTTATATAAATATATTTTAATGAAGATTAAAATAAAAAATATTTTTCGTATCTTTTTTTCTATTTCTATTTAATAAGAAGATTGAATAACTTGTAATAAAGAACACTCCATAAACACTCAAAATATCAAAAGGACTGCGGTACATCGGTAACTTCTCTTTGATTATTGTAATAAAGTTAAAAGCGGCGGTTTATTTAATTTATGCTATTTAACAAAACACTAAAAACTACTCCCTCTTGAAACATCTAAATGCTATAAACCTCTTTCATAAATGGCGACCATTTTAACATTCTTTTGCCCACAGTCAAGTCAACCTTACCAGCCCCAAGTTCGAGAAGAATGTTTATTCCCAAACGAGGCTAGTGAGGCTAAAGTGAATGAAGACAAAAGAATATCTTACACCCTAACGAAGCTAGTGAGGCTAAAATGAATGAAGACTAATGGATATCTAACCCCAAACGAGGCTTGTGAGGCTATAATGAATGAAGACAAATAAATATCTTACACCAAACGAAGCTAGTGAGGCTAAACTGAAGGAAGACAAAAGAATATCTCATCCCAAAACGAGGCAAGTGAAGCTAGATAGATAGGTAGATAGATAGGTAGACAGACAGACAAACAGACAGACAGACAGACAGACAGACAGACAGACAGACAGACAGACAGACAGATAGATAGATAGATAGATAGATAGATAGATGGATAGAGAGATAGATTGGAAACCGAAACCTACACTTAGCCTACCACAGGTAGCCCAAGTAATAATAACAATTATAATAAGAATAGGAATATCGCTGTGCCTTGATGTATTTTATGAGCATGTATTAATAGCAATAGTTGATAGTCTTAGATCAGTGGCTCACACCATCAGAATCTTTATCCTACTGCTTTTTTAAGTCCCTTGATAAATTTCCTGTCTTTAAAATTTAAGTCATTAGTAAGATATTAGGGAAAATACTTTAGGCAGTACTATTTTAAGAGCATGAGTGTTGGTAAGACCAGGGATCAACCCCAGGGGTCTTACTCAGCAGTCTGGCGTCATGTTGACTGGTGTGTCTGCCAGTCGCTGGGTGTGTCATTCAGTGACAAGATGAGTCAGCCTTGCTCTTGAGTCCTTAAAAAGGCCAAGAGCTAAAACAGTTCTCCATTTTGTCATTGCAGAAAATGTAACCAAGCTTTTTCCAATTGATATAAAGTCTTCTTATAGGATTTTTAAAAATAGTTAATACTACGTTAAACGTGTACTAATAATCTGGTTTTGTAGCCACAGAATTCATGCTTCAGCATTCATATCTTGAGAATGACTCTCCTTCCGCAAAAAAATGGAAAAAGGTTTGTTCGATTCTTACAGTGTTGTGTACTATACAGTCTAGTAAAATATTATATACTCAGTAGTGGATCAAGGGGAAAGGTTGATTGGTCCATACCCCCCAACCCACAACCCTCAAGCAACAGAGTTAACTGATTGTTATTTCACAATAGGTTGAAGTTTTTAATAGAAGGCCTATATTATACTATTTATTTTTGCCACTAACTTAAATTCTGAGCATTTTCAACTGCCATTAAGATATTTTTGGCTAAAACTCTGATGGTCATTCCTTCCTGCTTTTAGGGTAATTTTTTGGAAAGTGTGAAATTTCAAGAGGGTACATGATAATCAATAATTTTATAATAAAAGTGTACAATCTTTGCCAGTTAGCTATACTGTATCTCTGGATATTGGAGTTGCTTTGTCAGTTTTATTATCATTAAAAACAGTTTTTCGAGGGCAGCAGTAGCTTTATTAGATGCACAGAATTGAAGGGTCTGGTGCAAAAACGATGTGAGTGCCTTTTGATGAAATTCTTGCTTCTCCCTACTTTACTCCCATCATGTCTTGAGAACCTTAGGGAGAATTTAGATTTTCATACAAAGTTACCTACATCCTTTTTGCACTAGACTCTTCAATTTACTGCATAAAGAACTTTACATATAGTAAATTCCTAGTTATTTTTATTGTTAAGGTGCATATAACATATAAATATTTTTCTTTTTATTTTAAGTAGTTTGATATGTGTATAAAATCACTTAGTATTAAAAAGTCTTAGTAATATCCATAAATATGTTTTTTAGGCCGTGAAATTCCTAAATTTTGCTGAAAAAGTGTCCCAATGATTGGGTTATAATTGACATCCTGTGACGTCAAGTTATTTACTTCGCACAACCACAAAGTGCTTGGATGAGTTTATTTTACTTGCTTTTCATTTCATTCTGGTGCAATTAGGTGCTCTAGCAACACAAATTCTTCCACATGTTAATAATGTTCGGGCAAACAACTTGATGTCATGGCCATGCGATTCCAGTGGACATTTTTTTCCCTAAAAACGGGTAATTCAAACGAGAAAAATCTTGTTAATAAGATAGCATACCGTGAAAAAAAAGTAGAATCCGTATATTTGACATATTAAACTACAAGAAACAGTGAAAAACACTTTTATGTCATATACACTTTAACCTTTGCTAGCAGAGCTTTTGAAAAGGTGGTTATCTTTATTTCCTGATCATAAGAACTGGAAAGGGGCTGGGTTGTTCAAATGCTGCCTAATCATAACTTCAATCATTGGTCATAAGAACTGTAAAGGGCTGGGTTGTTCAAAGACTAGCTAACTTCAATCCTTAGTGATATAAAAGTTGTAAATGGCTGGGTAGTTCAAAGATTGTTTAACATTAATCCTTAGTCATTAGAGCTGTAGAAGGCTGGGTTGTTCAAATGCTGCCTAATCATAAATTCAATCATTGGTCAAAAGAACTGTAAAGGGCTGGGTTGTTCAATGACTAGCTAACTTCAATCCTTAGTGATATAAGAGTTGTAAATGGCTGGATAGTTCAAAGATTGTTCAACATTAATCCTTAGACATTAGAGCTGTAGAAGGCTGGGTTGTTCAAATGTACTGGTTAACTTTAACCTTGTCATACGAGCTGTAAACGGCTGGGTACAGTAGCTGAAGGACTGGTTAACTTCAGTCCTCGGTCATAAGAGTTGTAAATGGCTGGGTAGTTCAATTGTTCAACTTTAATCCTTAGTCATTAGAGCTGTAGAAGGCTGGGTTGTTCAAAGACGAGTAGATAAATCTGACATTGTTCTGGTACACTAGTATCTTTAAAGCATTTAACACTCATAACAGCAGCCAGTTAGTGAAATCTTTGCTGGGATCAAGGGTTTAATTGATAGCTTCAAACAGGTTCAGATTGCAAGAAGAACATAACTAATGGTAAAATTCATGGTTAAAAAGCACTAACCTACCATCTTGATTTGACCATTACTAGAATTTGTTTATTTTGTATAGTTAGAACTACCTAAATATTGAATTTGTCTGGTTTATTTAGGAGTTGATTGTAGATGATTCAGAGGATTCACAACTCCAAGCTGCCATTGCGGCATCATTACAGTATTCAAAAAGTCAAGAAGAAAACATACCTCCAAAGCCCCTCTGCAACACAGACCTCCAGGCATCATCATCGTCATCATCATCAGTCCAGTTGTGATCTGGTTTTATCCCCATAAACGAGGGTGGCTGGATTTACCCCACTCTGCCAGCAATCTCTCCCACTTCCATTCTCCATCTCGCTCGATTCATTGCATCCTCCCTATTCAAACCAACCACAGTTATTGGATGCGGACCAAGCCTTTACTTGACAAAGACAGAACTTGCAACACAACAGGTGGCACTATTTACCCATAGATGGGACCCTAACAGTTGCTACAACTCTGGGTAAAAGTGGACCTGGGAGGAATGGTAGTTAAGGAGTAATTCCACACTCGCCACAACTCTACATCTTCCAATCTGGAGCTTTATCACCAATTGTAGTTTAATGTCATACCCGATTCTATTATGAATTTAAAGTTAAACTAACAAAGAATACTTATCTGAAAACTGATTGGATAATTACTTGACAGTTACAACAATTAGCTCAATGACATGTGCCTTAACGTGGAAAGAAAAAGATGCTGGTGCATATTAATTGCTAGCATAATTATTTTAAACATTGAAATTTTCCGCTTTTCACCTGATTTACTTCATTACAGAAACAATGAATACAGTATTATTAATCACGTTGAAGTATTTTTTGTGCTGAAAAGTAATTCGCATATTAAGTACTAAATACTTGAGTTCTTCACACTTACAGTACAGCATGGCTACATTGAACTCTTTCCAGTCTAAAATCTTCATTGTCACGATCACGAAGTTTTGGTTCCTTAGTTTCAGCCTGCATAACTTATAATTTACTGTTTGCATGTGAAAAAAAATGCAACATATTTTAAAATTATTTTTGAATGAGTTTGCTCAAATGACAAGTTTCTCTTTACTTAATAACTTAGTCGGTCACGGAACTCAAATCATTAATTACAACTTTAAATGTTATTACAGTATATCATTAAAAAACTGTCGAGCAATTTAGATGCTGGTGTTACAAAAGAAAATATGTTTTTTGTTTTTCCCAGGCACATTTTAGTGCAGCATTTTCAATAGAGGAATTTTCGTTGATCACTAGATAACTGATTGCTGGTCAGGCAAGTTAAACTATATATCTGGTAGTTCGGTTTTAATAAAAAATGAAATCAGCACTGAATTTTCTTAAATTATAGAACTGTCAGACAATTCAGAAGCAGATGTTAGAAGAGAAAACTTACACCAGGAACTCCAGCTCTTAGTTCTATAACAACGTAAATTGATTTTAGTTTGTAAGAGCTTCACATATTTTTTTGAGAAAGAACATTGGATTGCGGGACATTTAGGTTTTTTTTAGTTGCTTGACTGACAGTTTATCATCTACAAGAATTTTGTCATTTGAAAATACTGCAGTACGGAGTGCCCAGCGCTAACTACGAACTGATTTTCACTTTCAACACCAGCTTCTAAATTCCTAGTAGGTAGTTCTTTAACAATATAAAAACATTCAATGCATAAATTGAGTGCATAATATAGTTATAAGAATAATTAGCAATTTATATTGCGCCCCATCCATAAAATGATCTAGGGCGCATTACAATGATAAAATTATTAAAACTGAATAAAATGAAATTGATTAATACAAACTAAATTAATTAAAATTGAATTTAAGTAGTAATGTATTATACTAAAAGGCAAAGCTTTGCCTTTTAGATTTAATACATTACTACTCATACATAATAGAAACTAAAAAATGGAAAACTATATGTTTTTATTTATTGGTAAAAAGGTGCGTTTAAATTTTATGGTAAGTTATATAGTATTCAAAAAAAATTAAAAACTATATATTTTTCAAAAAAACTTTTAATATATCAATCATGTGATTTCCTGAAATTATCACGTGATCACATTTCCTGGAATTTATCACGTGATCAATAATTGTCGGAATCAGATTTTTCAGGTTTATAGTTAGACTCATACCACATATATATGAAATATAGTGTCAATTTAACTGTGAGATATAATAAAGTAGTAGTCTCAATATTCATGCCTTATTATATATGTATATAAAAATGGTGAAGATAAGCGATATAGCTATGTCGTGACGTCATGTCATTGTTTTAATAACCGTAAGGTAATATATCGATACAGACTTCAAATTTGTCTAACTCTTCATGTATATCTTCATGGATTTCAATATATATAATTAATTGATTATTTTTATTAATTATATACAAATGAAATGTAAATATGAGAATCTACATAGTGAGTTTAGAGAAGCCGGAATGTCTATTTGTCTTCATTGTGAGGAAAATGTAATAGATGTTAATTCCAAGACGGAATCATGTTGTAAAGATAGATACATAGTTAATCATAACGGTATGAATGTTTGTAAATCGTGTGGTAGTATAAATGGTTATGATGCTGTAAAAGAGTTCATAAATTTTTATGAAAACATATATAGAATAAGGAGAAAATCAGTTTACCACAGTAAATATCATATTAAAAATGTGTTTGATGAGTTAAATTTTAATGTTCAAGTAAGAAATGATCTAATGTGTGAATTTAAGAAGGTTGAAATTGCTATAAATAATTTGTTTTCTCAGAAGAGATGTATTAAAATCAGGTTTATACTTTATAAACTATTACAAATAAAAGGTGATGACGTAAATATGAAAAAATGTGTCACTTATTTAAAGATATGGAAACAATTATGTGAGTTCAATCAGTGGAATTATATACCAAAAAATGGATTTATTACTAAAAGGGGTAAAAACGTAATATAACAATTGTTTAGTTATTCAGTCTTGAAATTCTTGTTATAGTTTTTACTATACTTATCAACTAATGGACACAGGTCTGTTATTTGATCATCAAGCCAATTCTAAAACTAATTGATCAATATCATAACTTTCACCACGAAGATAGGCTCTGATTTTAATGAGAATCTTTTGATACCTGGTAAATGCAAATTTACACATTTCTATTTTCCTGTTATAGTTTTTTATTTTAATAAATCCCTGGAGAGCAACACCAGACCCTGTTATGGTACCAAGAACTATAGGATTAAGCGTTACACTACCGACTATGGCTCCAGTACTTGTAAGAACAATTGATGTTATATTAAGAGCAATATTAATCTTTTTAAAATGATGATATGCCTTCTTGAAACACCATGTTTTTCTGTGATAGCATCTATACAAGTTTTTCAGAAATTCTAAGTCAGATTCGCTTAGATCCTTACTTATATGATTAAAGTTAAGGATTTCTCTTTTGCACTCATATATTAATACATTATACAATCTGGTTATACAACGCTTTATGTTCATCTGTATCAATGATTTGATCTTTTAATAGCTTATCAATTATTCCAATAGCCTCATTAATAATTGCTTTATTATTATTACCAGCATTTTTAGAACCGATTATTACTTCTAACCTGTCACACAATTGGTTTGGGTTGGTATAATATTTTATTTCATTCTTGTTACAACCACCAGTATTTTTTATTTTACCGCTTTTAGTACTATGCTTCGATATCCCAGCTAATTCGATCAAGTTGTTGAATATCTTTTGAGATTGTTCACTATATTGTCTCTTAGGATTGTGTCGTTTTGTGAGAAGGTGAATCAAGTCCTCATTTATCTTCTTACTAATTATTTTTTCCATTGTTATTATATGCCTCTAACCTCATTTCTAACAATTTTGAAGGAACAATGTGTACGTTTCCAAACATGCGATTAGATGATAACTGCAAGCCAGTACCTTATTTTTAGGTGTTTCTGAAACATCTTCGTCTGGGATGAGGTGGATTGTATCCTCTTCAATAATTGGTAGTTTCGGTTCCACTCTTACTTGTTTTGATTTTTCATTCCGAATATGTGATACTGCTTTTTTGTATTTTTTTAGTGTTAATTTTTGATTTGCTAGGCGTGTTTTTCTAATAGGTGAACCTGTGTTATTAATGCCTTCGTTCAGTTCCTTAATTTTCTTATCAATAGCATAGTTTGATGGTAGAATTACAAGCGTTGGATGAAATCCTAATTTTTGTATTCTTTTAGAATCCCATACATTGAATGGTGATTTTATTTCTGGTTTCACATCTTTACCACCAACAGCATCCTCCTCCTCCTCTTCCTCCTCCTCTTCCTCTTCTTCTTCTTCTTCTTCTTCTTCTTCTTCTTCTTCCTCCTCCTCCTCCTCTTCCTTCTCCTCTTCCTCCTCCTTCTTCTTCTCGGTTATCTTTCAACTGCTTAATCATCTTATCTTGTTTTTCATCAGTCTTTTTCTGTGCTTTTTCAACAGACTTTGTAACCGGTTGTTAAATTTCTTCTGTAGCTCTAGTTAATTCCTGTTCACCCAACTTCTTTTCTAAAAGCCTTTGCTTTAGGACTTCACGGTTTTCGAGAAACTCTTTGATTAGTTTATTTTTATCTTCAACAGATTTTACAGTTTTGAATGGCATTATATACTAATTAGTTAGACAAAATTTGTATGTTTTTGATTGATTCATGTATGATATGTTTTATTCTCTATCTTTTTCTATCTTTTTGAACTTGTATATAAATCAACTATAAAATAACAAACTTGTTTTCTCTATCTGTTTTGAATCAAATATTTTTTTCTGTATCATAATATAACAAACTTTTTTTCTCTATCTATTTCAAATAAAAACCGTCAAATTTTTTGCGATACATTTCGGGAAGATATTTGCTTGTTTTATCTACTGTCATGAAACTGTATGGTTCAGATGTTGCCTCTCGATAAATTCTTCCAAACTCTTGTCGCCCAATATCCTTAGACAGATCATCAGATATATGCCGGATGTCTTTATTATCTAGACTACCAAATAGGATAAAACATTTTGTATTTCTTCGTATATATTTAGGTACATCATAATACGATTGAGTTAAGTATATACAGTTAAAATTTTTATTCCTCGACAATGGAAAGTATTCTTTAATATTATTCATGAATGTTTTTATTATCTAACTTTATATCATCAAATATAATAATCTTGCTAATAGATATCTGAACAGACGTAACTACAATGTTGTTAAAAAAAAAAAATAGCATCATCAAGTTCTTCAACAGGTGTAACGTCTTCTGGTGGAAATACTTCAAATATACCGTCTGTATCATCATCAAATAGTTCACTATACTCGTGTAATAAATTATATTTATCTTGATCTGGATTAATAGTATAAATTATACATTTATCATAATTCATGTATTGTAGTAATAAATTAAGTAGTAGATTAGTTTTTCCAACACCTGTAGAACTGACGATCATATAGTGGCAATCTGGTAAAAGAAAGTGATGTTTTATTTCCTTTTTTTCTTTTGAATCATCAAAGTTTATTAGTTCCATTATATTATCTAGGTATATAATATAAATGAGTTATTCAATTTTTGGAACACTTTATGGTGGAATACATAGTTTTGAAGGTTCAATAGGACCACGAGGCCATAAAGCAGATCTTGGTATTGGTTTTAAATTAGATTCAAATGGGGATTATGATATTGACAATAAAAAGCTAACAAATGTCAAAGAACCTACAGATGACAATGATGCTGTCAATAAAAAGTTTCTCGATAAAATTCCTGGTGTTTCTTTAACTCGGAGTATAAAGGCTGCAGGAGGATTATTTGTTGAAGGCTTCCCTGTTGACGGCCTTTCTCATCCTAAAACTGATTCATCCGCAACATCAAAATCGTATGTTGATGGGATATATAATAATTCAAGATTATATGTGGATAGTAAAATAACTGATGTAAGATCGTATGTTGATGGTAAGGATACAGCAATGAAAACGCATGTTAACAGTAAAGTTGATGAAAGTAAAACAGAATTATATCGAAATGATATAGTTAAGAGCGTTCATTCCATAAACATTCTTAATAAAATAAACAGTGGAAATTTTTCAAATGCCAAAAACATAGAGGTGTTTCTATTTGGTCAATACAGAGATTACACAAAATTTTTTCATCATAGAAAACCACATGTGGTTTTTGCACTGAGTAAATCACCAGGTTCATTTGATTTTACAATTCCAAAACAAAAAATGGATTATTAACTATTCCGTTTGGAAGCTTCAGATGCTAACTATTCTAAATACTACATTAGTTTCAATGCTAATTATAAAACTCTTCATTCAAGAATTGAATTATTAAATAATTATAAAGTTGATTTTACTGTCGATGGTTCAATTAGAAATATATTGGGAATTAATTCAAAAATAATTCAAGGAAATAAAATACATGATAGTGATAATGTTGTCAATATAACAGATATAGAGAGTATTCAAATTCATTGTGATTTGATAACAGATAGTTATATTAATGGTGCTTCTAGTAGCTGCTTTTATGCCTTTTCACCAAATGTTCCTCCGGGGTATTTAATTAATATACATCCATCACAAAAATTAGATTTTACTATCTCTCGTAGAGGTCTAATTTTAATTCAATAAGATTCTATATTACAAATCAGAGCGGTAAATTGATTGATTTGAATAATGAAAGAGTAACATATTTTATACATCTGAGTGAGATTATCTAACTAAATAGTATATAATGTTAGTGACAAGAGAACGATATCATAAACGTAAGGTCATTGGGAGACACTTATTAGGAAATGTGTATGATAAGTCAAAACGAGTATTATCTACAGCTAGTAAAATAGCAACTCTTCCATATCGAGCAACGAAAGCAGTCTTGAGACCACCTGTAAATAAAGCACTTCCATATGTTAAACAAAAAGCAGCAGATGTAGCGACAAAACAGATATTGAATAGAATTCGCAAGGGTGTAAGGGATATTTCAACGAATCCAAAAGTAAAGAAGGTTCTAACAGATAAATCCAGAGCTATCCTCACTAACCTTATTGCTGGTATGGTATGAAACGGTTTGTGTGATTTTTATCTAATTAAATAATATAATGACAGAAGTAACAAGTTCATATTTTGATCTTAATGAATCAAATATTGTAGACAATTCAGTAACCAAGTTTGAGTATCTTGAATACTTGTCGCGAGATAGCAACAACATGAATAAAGATGGACAGCATATCATCGAAATAAAAGATGAGGATGTCTGTCTACTACCACATAAGGCATTCCTTGAAGTGAGGGGTCGCCTGCAGACGGCTGCTAATGTAAATTATGCTGATGGTGATGTTATTAGTCTCGCTAATAATGGTTGGTCACTATTTCAAAGTGCTCAATATCAGCTAAATAACAAACCCATTGAAGACGTCAACGATTATCTTCCATATGCGGTAACAATATTGAATACAGTAATGTCTTCTGATGATTATAGTAGATCGACAGCAAGCAATATGTTATGGTTTAGGGATACTTCTTTAGGGACTCCTAGTTTAAAAGTAAATCAAGCTGTTGTTCTGGTGACGCAAACGCTGAAGCTGTTAAAAACGGTCTCATTAATGCAATAGGTGTATATAATGCGAATCAAACAGCCAACCTAGGATTTTCAGCTCGACAGAAAATAACAACAGGCAAACAAGTATCACTATTTCTTCCTCTAAGCCAAGTATTTGTGTTTTGTAAGGATGTGACAACAGTGTTTAGAGGTGTTAAACATACCCTACTACTTGATAGAGCTACAGCGGATAATTATATCATGAAAGTAAATGCAGTTGCTGCTGGTAAATTTAACATATCTCATATCTCTTTGTGGATGCCGAAAGTTACTCCAAGTCTTGAAATCGAGACTGCTTTGGAAGCTAAATTGGTTAGTGGGTATATTAAAAATCTGTATTTTGAACAAGTACGTATATACAGAACCATGTTTCAAGCAACAGAAACTTCACCTATCTGGAGAATAACAACTCTCCCTGGTAGTGAGCTACCTAGGTATATTTTCATTGCTCTCAGTTCAAAACAGTGAAAGGCTTCCAGCAGCTAACCCTCAAGATGTGAACAACATGATTTTTGATAATGATGGATTAACTAGAATATCAGTACGGGTTAATAGTGTACAATACCCTGAACGAGAAGTTGAATGTAATTTCAATGCTGCTAACCGTAACTACAGTCAAGCTTATATGATGTTTCTTGAGGCTGTTAACAAATATCAAGACACAGATACAGGTTGTCAGCTTAGTGCTGAGGATTGGGCATCTCTGTATCCAATTCATCATTTTGATGTGTCGAAGCATTCTGAAAGATTAAAAAACTCAGTGGCAGATATTGAAGTTAGGTTTAACCTTGGTGGGAACTTTAGAAATATTGCAAACAATGGTGACGTTCCGTATTACGTATATGCTGTTGTCTTATCGGATAGGTATATGCAGCTTCGAGGTTTGAGTGGAAGAATGAATGTTATTATATAACTAATGTATATATGAGAACGTCAGAACTGGATTCAATTTAACTGAATCACAAAAAGAATCAATAAAGAAGGCTTTCATGAATAAGAAACCAGTATCATTAGTATCATCATTAGTATCATCAGTAAAATTAGATTGTTTATTGCAAATAAAGTCATTAAGCAGGAAAAGTACATTAAATATCTTGGAGTTTACCTTGACTCCCA
>JAOTRI020114831.1:0-12686 GCA_028564885.2 Zoanthus sanctaehelenae | reverse complement strand
CAAAACCGGCGAATTTCGCTACTCGATGACTATTACTAATAGACCACTAGTAGCGTAGCCAATCAAAATGCTGGATTCGCAATAGTCCACTAGTTGGGTGATACTAAATAATTTTATTTAACGGTAAGCCCATCAAAGAATATTTACCAAATACAAATAGATACAAGTCGTACTAAAACTATTTAAAACCTATCTCTAATTATATATATTTCAAAATACAAAAACAACACTCTCCAGCTTTACAAGGACACCCTGAGCGAAACTTTTCACCCTTAAAATTCGTAGCAGCTTATTACTTATCTAATGATATTGCCTGTTTTAATTTGGAAGGCAAGCTATTCCACAGTGGAGGTATAGCTAGTGCAGTAAATATATTTTAATAATACTTTTTTACAGTTAAATGTTAATACTTATCAATGATTTTTACGCTTCAGACTTGTTCCAACGGCCAGATATTATCCATTACGTTTCTATTGTATACAGTCGCTAAACATGCTCTCAAGAGCAACCGATGTGTACATACCAGTTGCCCCATTTCTCTTAGAGGTATGAACAAATTTTTTGATTTAGTTGCGCAATAATCTTTCACGTGTGTTCTTATTTAAGATAATATGCTAGTGCTTAATCCTGAGAAATAGATTATTTATCCAAAAGCTAATCTTTAAATCAGCATTCATAGTAACATTGTACAAGTTCCTATCGCATTCTATGTAGAATTTTTGCAAACCCTTTGGTAAAATGGGTAAAAATCAGTTAGATGTTTTGAGCAGGATAAAGACCTCGCGTATAAGTTCATCGAAGATTTACCTCCATAATTCGTATGCAATAGATAAATAGAAAATAAATAGCAAATCAATTGCTTTTAATCTGCAGGATACCTAACTTGTGTGCAATTCTTCAGTTATATTCATCTCCATCTTAATGTCGTATTTTACTGTTTTGCGATTTGGCAAAATTGTAGAGTTTGATTTGTAAAAGCTTGTTTTGGTGCAAAATGTGGAATTATTTACTGGATGAATTATGTTCAGGAACAATGCTTAAGGAGTTTAAGAGTGTTGAAAGGGAACCCTATTTTTAATGTACGGTTTTCTATAAGTAAATAATTGGGACACCATCTTTACCACTCCAAGGTGGACGGAGACCTTTCACATTACGTCACACAAACAAACACACACACAGTGGAGGTATAGCTAGTGCAGTAAATATATTTTAATAATACTTTTTTACAGTTAAATGTTAATACACACACAGATATAATCTCCGAGGGCCTGCGATTTAACGTCCTTATCCGAGAAGTCGTGAAAGTCTAACCAATTGGAGATGTTAGAGCAAATGCAGCACTTTCTCCTTAATTATTTTAAGACCCTGAGTGTTGGTCCGGCCGGGGATGGAACCCGAGACCTCCCGCACGTTAGACTGGCACCTTACCAACTGGGCTAACCAGGCGGCGGTTAAAGGGCTAACCAGACGGAATTAATTTTTACGAATAAAGATTGTTTTTATATGTTGATGTAGTTAGATTGTAAGTCATTAATTATTCATTTTTAAAATATAATTATTTCGTTTGATATGAGGTGGGAATCAGGTTGACATAGCAGCCATCAGTCACACCTCCAACCTCTACGACCCGGGATCGATTCCTGGGCTCTGCATGTGGGTCGAGATTTGTCGATCTCAATCTGACCCTCAAAGTTTATCTCTAGGAACTCCGGTCTTCCTTTCTCTGCAAATTGTACTTTCATGCCAAGATTTCTTCTGTCAACTACTTACCTATCCACCTTTCCACTTACCTACCCACCTATCAACCCACCTTCCAACCTACCCACCTACATACCTGCCTGATTATGTGGTGTTATTGGTTAACTCTCTTTCCAGATTATAGATTCTCCTGAATTTTCGAAGAAAATCAAAAAGTCTACGGTGAAACCGACCCATTTTGGTTGCGTTCTCAAAGTTTCGAAATCTCAACTTGCCACAAAAGCATTCAGGGTGAGTAAATTGTTTCTTTGATAAAATACCTGTGGCTGGATTACCTGATTTCTGTGATGGTAATATGGCGGGTTGTAATAAAGTATTATTGCTACTCATAGCATTCTTTATTTCAAGTATATTGAAAAGTATTTTTGGCACGGTAGAACAGCCTCTGGTTTAAATCAACAATTTCTAATTTAAGTTAGGCTCAGTCAGCTCTCATATGTTTTCAAAATCCTCCATTTTCATATCAAAATTGCATAAAAAGATTTTTGCCAACACTGGTGGTCACAAATCACAAGAACTATTTATTAACTAGACAGGCTCGAGGACGAATGGACTACGAGGCAATATCCCAAGAGGCTGTAGGCCGAATGAGCTATTCAATTTCGTAGTCCACGAGGACGGGGACTTGAACAATACCCTACGCTGTACGGTAGCTCGTCAATGTGGACGGTGCCTAAGGCAATACCCTACGCTGTACGGGATTCATGTTGGCATAGTGGTCATTGATCATGTCTCCCACCTCTACGACCCAGGATCAATTCCTGGGCTCTGCATGTGGACTGAGATTGATTGATTAATTGATTCATTTATCTAAATATTTATTCTTCGTAATAATCAAGATGTAGTTATTAGAATGCAAGATAAGGGGTCTCGTTTTGTCATTTTACGTAAAAGTAATTATGTGGATAAAATAAATTATAATCTTAACAACGAGCTGTACTACATTGAAGTCCCTAGGGACCCGACTAATTTACATGTTGAGCGGGTAGAAAATTGGAAAAACAAATGGTTCGAAGCAGAACAGATTACAAGCGAAATTGCAGAGTGGGTAACAGGAATTCATCCAAAACCTGGGGTAGCTTTCGGCAATATTAAGACTCATAAAGCCAATAATCCTTTACGTGTCATTACATCTTGTTGCGGCACTGCCATAGAAAGAATTTCTGCATTCACAGAATTTTATCTAAAATCGCTTGCCCGATAATTGCCATCGTTTTAAAAGACACCACCGACCTTATTAACAAAATCAATGATTTAAATAGAACAGGGCCACTCCCAGAAGGTACTATATTGGTTTCATGGGATTTAGTGGCTATGTTCCCCAATATTTACAACGATCTGGGAGTCAAAGCAATTAGTAAAGCATTAGATTCTAGAAAGAACAAAGTTCCATCCACCGAATGTATAGTTGAGGCAGTTAAAATTTGCTTGGATTCTAATCACAGTGAATTTTTTGGGAAACATTACATCTAGCAACATGGTACTCCGATGGGACCAAAAATTGCTTGTAGCTATGCAGACCTCGCCATGGGGGAAATAGATATTGTTGGTAAAGAGGAACTTTAGGGGTTGGGCAATAAAGACGAATTTATGGTTCCGTTACAGGGATGATGTAGTCCATGTGTGGACTGCAGGCGAGAAAAAGTTACTAGAATTTACCGACTACATTAATGCTTTGTACCCAACCATTGAATTTGCGCTTATTCACTCTTATGAGACATTAAATGTGTTAGACTTGACTCTTACATTAGTAAATAGGTTTGTTAGAACTGATGTTTATTCTAAACCCACAGACAATCACCTGTATTTGCCATTCAGTTGTTTACATCCATTTCACTGTAAACAGTCTGTTCCTTATGGTGTAGCACTTAGACTTAAAAGAAATTGTTCGTCACAAATAAGGTGCTTGAAGCAAAAGGGGATGGGTGTTTTAAAACTCTGTTTTCACCATAGATAAATAATGGGAGACTGGGTATAGTATACATGTATGATGACACATAACAGCCCATCGCGTGACCATGCCCGCCATAATCTAATTAATTTTATTAAACAACATTTTTGAGTGTCAAAACATTGAAAAAGACACATTTTTTTGTGTTTGTGGCCATTTGCTGGATGACTGAGCTTATCATAAAGGGTTAAGAAGGCTTATAGTGTAGTGGTTAACACACCTAATTAGTATACAGGGAGACGTGGGTTCGAACCGCGCTCGGGGCAAAACTACCAATTTTTTCTGATGAGTACTTTGGAAAGATAATAACGTTTCTTCTTTCTTTCATCGTTCGAATCTTTCCCAGCCTCAAAAAAAATATTTGTGTCTGTTGCCATAGTAACAAAAGAGCTAAACAACAGTGTTGTGGTATTGTTTGTATTGGGTAGTTGAAGTATGATAGCTGTTTCTGGAAAAATTTTAAAAAAATCAAGTTTTGGTGAAAATTCGGTTTTTGACTGTCGAGCCCCCTTAATTAAAGATCTACGTGCACTTTCCAAGTGCAAACCTAACAAAGTATTACAAGTGCAAATCGCTGGTTGCTTTAAATGCCAACGCAGGTGTGATTTTTGCTCTAATGATTTTCAGGAAACCGATTATTTTGAAAGTTTTGTTACAGGCCGAAAATACACCATTAAAGAGTCACTTAGTTGCTTTTCAGAGAACGTCAATTATTTAGATAGTTGTAACAAATGTAAATTACAGTATGTTGGTTCTACGACCAATCAACTTAAGATTCGTTTTAGAAACCATAAGTCATCGATGAAGACAAACAAGAAAACTTGTGAAGTAGCTGTTCACTTTAATAACACTGAATATAATTTGGAAAGCTTTTCTTTTGTGTGTATTGAACAAATTAACGATTCTACTAATGTAGATAGCAAATTACTAACTAGAGAGGCTTATTGGACAATGCAATGAAGAACCTTGCAGCCTTTTGGATGAAGCAAAAGACGAGAATATTCAGTATTCAGTATTCTTAGTAGTTTATCACAGATTACTATATATAACTTAGGTTTTTTAATAGAAAGTATTGTTACGAATCGTAGAAAAATTAATTATAATTTATATATTAATATTATAACTCGGCGCGCGGACAGCAAGAATTTTCTTGTTTGCTGTATACCTTAAATGTATAGAAAGTGATTTTCTTAAATTAACTACACGTCTGACAACTCGCTCGGTCGTATCGCTAACTATTGTTTGCAAGAGGTTTTTATCATTCAAAATGTTCCTATAACATCATTTCTTTGTTCCATCATACCCAATATTTGTTTATATTTATATTGGACAAGAAAAGACGATTTTAATTTCCTTTATTAAATTGCATATTAGCTATTACAAATACAATATTAAATTAATGCTAATTTTAAATGGATTTGGTCCCCTAAAATAACTATAAAGCTAACTAATAGTAATACAGAGGCCAGATTACACAAGTTCTTTGCAGTTCGTCAAATGACAAAAGTATAACCGCGATTATAATACATTCGGAAGTGAGAGAACAAAGTGTGAGCGATTATACAACAACCGCAACAGCTTTATTCCAAAAATATTTTGTGACCACCCACTTAATACAGTTTAACTAATTAAATACAGGTAATTGCTTCCCGCTGTTTACAAATACACTATTCGAGGTAACGCGATTACAATATAATATTTATTTACAAAGAACTGAGAAAGATTGCAAAAATTTAAAATATAAAACTAAGTATATTATAAAACTTATAAGTTTTTGTCAAATAGTTCATGATCAGAGGAAGTGAAACTGCTTTACGTATTTAAGAAGTTTTCATTTTCAACAAATATTGTAACTGGCTACTTGTCAGAGATGGAATTAAAAGTGAAAACATGCTTATTTCCTTAGGAACTAGTTTTGAAAATTTTGCAGTCATTAGTTTTTATTAAGAATTTATATAAACTTTTGAATTCGTTTTGGTATATTAGACATGTTTTTCTACTTTGCTTATATTTAAAAAAAATCATAGCGACTATACAATGTGATTCTTCAGACGGCCGCACTAGCATTGTTTGCTTGTTGAAACAGAACTGAAACAGGATACTCCATGCGTCACTGGAAATTTTTAACTCAGTTACGAAACCTTGAAACTTTAAAAGGCCGTGTGGTGCACTTCTAACTGTTAAAGTTTCAAATTACGGAAGGTCAAAACAGTACCGCAAAACATAAAAGAAATGGCTTCCGATAGTCGTTTGAAAAGGAATCCGTTGCGTGTTTCTTTATACGGCGCAACTGCTAAATTAATTGAGAAAGAGACGTATTCGACAGGAACGTCGTTTGTTTTTCCCGGAGATCCAACAGAATCTCAAAGCGAAGAAAACAATCTTCCTGAATTGATGAGAGAAAATAAATTCTCTTGCTTTAATCGTACCACTGATGGCTGCGTTTGGCTGGATTTCTTAACGTCTTGTATTTGTATGGCATATTCCATGTTTCTTATTTGGTTATTGGTTCACGTGAAAGGAGAACCGAAGTTTTACTTCTTGAGTTTTATTCCTATTTTCCTGATAGCACTGTGGTCCGTTTTTCCTTGTTGTTTCTGTTACGACAAGCGAGTTGCCGTGTATTTTCAGCAGTTACGTATGCTCGGAGTTGTTGCAGTTCTAATGAGCAGTTTCACAATGCTGTCACGTACTGCCTTATACCAGCTAGATAATAAATCAACCATTGGCTCGGAGTTTGTTATTATGTCATTGAAATGCAGCATTTTTGTCTTCATCTGGGTAATGCTGGCATACAAACGCTTTCGTCCGCTGGCTTTAATAACAAACAGACACACAATTATTCAGGTCATCCTTGATAATTGTGACATCTTTAACCTAATTGAAACCCTTTCCCAAGACCGTGGTTTAGGGAACTGCATTCCTGAGAACTCCTCACTAGAGAATGTCATTCAGGTCTTTGGAACGCTTTCGTTTGTGGTCTTGTGGTTGGAAGCGTCGCTCTGGAAAGCCGTAAACGAGTCGAAAAAAACGTTTAAACCAACCATGGAAGAATTTGGTTCCAACCGAAGTATTTATATCATAATCGTACAATGGATATCACTCTTGTTTAACAATATTCCATTCCTAGTGATTCGCATTATTATCTGGGTCAATTATGACGTGTATAATATATGCTTTGCAGCAAAGAACGTCATATTTATAATATTATGTATTGTTGAGATGCGCTTCTCGGCGCTTGCTGGACACGGAACCGTTGTTGTGCCTTGAATCACGATTAAAATACGGTTCTTGTAACTACTCAGCTAGGTTCATTATCTTTGGCGGAAGGGTTGTTTAACCGTGAGGTTAGACCATACACTTCACGATCGTTCATCAGTTACTTGTTTGGACATAATTTTGTGCTCTTTATAATAATCTTTCAAATTGAAGGTATTTTATCTATCAGTTTTGTTACTTTGATTATTGGGGTTACGAAAAATTGTCGCGTCTATTTACATTGCGAAAGAGAAGTCTCAGGCTTGATTTGAAATCTCGTCTTGTGCAATAAGTAGTGGAGGACACGGTTACAAGTCACGCTGAGTTTAAATTGTATATGTCACGGGTACAAATCACGTTGAATCATGCGGAAATAATTTTTTATGCTCTTTTTTACTTAACGTTGAAGGAATCTAGAAACAGTATTTTTAAAAGTGTTTTTAAGTGCATGTGGACCAGTGTCAATTGAAAATTTTTGAACCAGACTTGTTTCCAATGAACTTATTCTAGATGTAGCTCTTGCAAAGTGCAAAAATCAAATTAAAGACGTTATTTTCGTCTTGCGTGACTGCGTTTTTAGTAGCCTACTAAACTTACCACCGGAACTCTATCTGTCTTGACGTGCCACCCTAAATATTACTCAAAATAACTAGTTCCGATTGTAGGTGCTGTCGTAAACTTTGACCATTAACAGTCTAAAAAATATTCTTTAAAATAATTGGAAAAAATTATGGTTTGAATAATTAACTGTTTTAAATATGTTAACTACTGTTTCTTTGCATTCCTTTGAGCATGGCTCTATGGTAGAAATTTTTTATTTTCGTAATTAACGGACCCATATTCATCATATTCATGATGATTTTATGACGAAAACCTCGAAAAACAGTTGTCCAACCTTTTATATTTTATATTAAATTAAGGTAAGGCTGGTGGAGCCAGCGTTTATCTCCGGTTTCTGTAGTGTTAATGGTAACGTCACCTATCGATGTCCCCACGAGAAACGTTATGGCGACGTTAAAGGATGGGGGAAGGGATTGGCATACGTGACGTTTTCAAAGTAAACATTTCTTTTTTTAGCGTTTCTGAACGTTCCTGGGATTGATCAGGTTTGAAAAATCATGGATTTGACTGCGGCGTCCAGCAAAATAATTTATATTAGTATTGATTGAATCAAATGACAAGTCAGAAATGTAAAATCATGTAGTACTTTATGCATACTGTTAATCTGATAAATTGCGCATATCCCTTTCTAGGAGTTAAGGAGGTATTTATTAACAAAACAATAGATATCACGTTAAGTTTAAGAAAAACATCGATTATTTTCTCTGACGTTTCTCGTGGAGAAATCAATAGGTAACGCTACCCTAAGCGGATGAGAGTCTTTGACTCCCCCTGGACGGGATGCTAATCCATCACAGGTTAGCTCCCTGCAGACGCTGGTACTCATTTACCAACCCCGGAAGGATGGAAGAAGGATGGAAAGCTGAGTTGGCTTAGGCGGAAAAGTAATGTTGTACCCAGATCTCCCACGGGAAAGTGAGATCTCTGGGTACGAGATTAGCGGAAAAGAAGATCACACAAATATTTGAACCTCGGCAAAGTGTCGGGTCGAACTGGGGACCATGTGGTTGGAAAGCAGAGATCTTACCAACTGGAGCAACCACGTTCGCCTATATAGATATGTTTTTCCTATATAATTCAGTTTCACGTTCACTTTTATTGGATTTGTGAATGTATCTTGAGTTGCCTAAATCTAGTAAACTCCAAAAGATTACTGTATCTCTGTTCAAAAACTATCAGCATGTTGATAAAAATGATAGGAACTCACTAACACAACTTGGAACCTTGAGTATAATTTGCGCAAACAAGTGTTGTCTTGCGCAGCATTGAACAATATGCAAAACTAGACTTTTGTCGAGAAATGGTTTCTATATATAGACCTTATTCATAAATGGCGGTCGTGTTAATATCCTTTTGTCTTCATTCAAATTAGTAATGTGGAACAAAATGAACAAGCACGAAACAACAATTCTGCCGGTATACGTTGGATCAATTAGTTGATCAAATTGGGCTCAAAAAATATAAAATATAAATGAAAAAGAATAGCCAATACAACATAGATTTTATAAAATTTAAAAACTTTAAAATCTACGTTGTATTGGCTATTCTTTTTCATTTATATTCAAATTAGCCCTACTAGCTGTAATGGTATGAGTATTGAGTGCGCATGTGCATGGATGTGAGCGTGTGTGGTCCGCGAGTGATTCATGAATATGTAAAACAGAAATTGTTGTAAACTTAAGAAATTAAAACTATACAAAAGCCAATCGCTTGATATCATTACACTAGACTAGCCTCGCTCTTGGGTTAAACTTTCAAAAGAAATGTTACTCAAAACGAGGCTAGTAGGGCTAATACAAAAGAATATCGAAATCCCCGCCATTTATGAATAAGGCCTATAATTATAAAGCAATCTAAACTTAATCAGCAAAAGAAACTCCCCCTCTCTGATGTCTTGTAATGGGTGCAAAAGAATGGAACCAAAGTCAAGCTAACATTAGAGAAAGGCCAAATAACTCTTTTTTAAAAAATATAACTAAATCTCTTCTGCTTGAAAATTTCAAAACAAACTGATATTGTGCTGAGTTTATAACAATTTTAAATTATTGAAAAGATGTGATGTTACAGACTTATTGTTATCTGCGTTTCTATTTCTAAAAGTACACGAACTTAGTTAGATATCAACTTGTACATTAGTTTGAATACAACCTTGTAATTGATTAATTTTTAGACCTGTAATTTAGTTTTATAAATGAAATATTTTCACGCCCTCGCCGATAATAGCTCTAAATGCTTCATGCGGGTACGTAATCTTGTACATGATATTAGTATTACTTTTTCATTTATTTTGAACCTTGAAAACCGAACGCGAAAGTACTTTTCAACACTTGATGGCAAAAGAATTAGGGTGCAGCTTAATAGAAACACCGTATAACTTGATGTTCTCCGTCTTTAGAAAATATTTACACCTTTTTTATTAATACAAACAATTAAAAAATCAATAAAAAATTATGGTTCAAATAATTTCACTCGTTGCTCGTTGGCCAACTGACAACAATATGCGCCCGCGGTTTTCTTGGCGATTCCTCAAAATGGTTGCTTAGTCTGACTTGCATGAAACTTTAGTGGCCTACATTATTTGTGTTTATTTTAAAATGTCGGGTGAATTGAGAAATTCTGGTTCTACTTGGTATGGTTCGAATACTCGAGAGCGTCTTTTAGAACTTGAGCGGTCACTCAATAACGAAGGTGGAGAAAGAAATACTTCAATACAAAGTGGAAAAAGTTACGAGATATTGAGCAACGAACAGGAAAGGTCAAACTACACACGTAAGAATTGCTGCCTTGTACAAGCGGAGCCTTGTGCGTGGCTTGATTTCCTTACAGCCGTAGTATTTACGGGGTATTGTGTGTTTATTGTTTGGTTGCTGGCATACATTAAAGGAAGTCTTTATTACCACTTGTTGAACATTTTGGTGTTTTTCTCAATCGTCATATGGTCGATATTTCCATGCTGTTACAGCAAGGGGGTGGCTATTTTCTGCCGGCAGATACGGCTGGTCGGGGTTGTAGTCATCCTTATGACTACTTTCACTATGTTGACTCGAACTGCTTTTTACCATTTAAGTTCGAGTCAAGACGTCACGATTGGAAAAAATTTTGTGGTTGTGTCATTAAAAGCATGCATCGCTGTGTTTCTTTGGGCCATGCTCGCACGAAAACGATTGAGTTTGATTGCTATCAAGGCAGACAAACAGCCTATAGTTCAGGTTATACTTGACGGTGTGGATATCTTCAGTTTAGCGGAAACTCTGTGGACTGTGCATGCTGCATTCATTTGTCGATGGCAAAAGAATAATAACACACGTGATTCAAGAGGGAACCCCTCTGGAATTGACAATACAAACATTTTGCACACTTGCCTTTATAGTTCTGTGGATACAGGTTGCTGCTCTAGGCACTGTCTTAGATCATCTGGCTGGGATATGGCAACAAGATGCAGAAAGAGTCCATACAACTAGAAATGTTTATAATATCTTTTTTCATACACTTTCCCTTGTATTTCATAACATCCCTTTTCTTGTAATTCGTATTTATGTCTGGGTTCAGTTCAAAGAGTATGACATTGGTTTTATTGCCAAAAATGTCATGGCAATTATTTTTGGTATTGCAGAACTTCGATACTCCGTGATTTTTGGGTATGACCTTTAGTTTTAACAACAATTTACAGTAAGAATACACATGTACTGAAATAGAATGTTTCAACTCAAACAATTCTCAGAGTTTAAAACCAAGACAACATTGTATATACTATACAAATGGTTTGCAATCCAACCAAATGAAAAAAAAAAATTAGATAACATCAAGCTTACATCAAAATTGTGCCACTGATATCACATCAGTTAAATTGTTTACTTGCTAAAGTTAGTTATCTCATCAGGTGTGATTATACTTATTTTAAAGTTATAATGCTATGGAATATTTAATGTTTAGGAAGCTGTTAGGATGGTGCATCACTGTGATTTCTTTGATGCATATTGAATAATTAGCAATCAAATTGAGATTTGGTAGTTGTACCTATGTAAAGTTAATAGTCAAAGTTTAACAATTGGAGTTGTAAGCAAAAGCTATCAGTGTTGGTTGAGAGAATTTCACAACTTTTAAACACTGAGATGTGTGATTGCTTAATATGTATTAAAACTGTGAGATAAAACTTTACAACTTTTTAAAAACACATTACTTTTCATTTAGAGTTTCTATTGTAATAAAATGAGAAATGAGAAAGTGTTCCAGCCCATAAAATATTACTCATGTAGTTATGATCTTAATTGTAATTTATTTTTAAATCACTATTTGTTTTGTGTTAAAACACCAATGTTTGGTCAGTTTCTGTAGCTGAGTATCTTAAAACTTTTTCTGACAAAATTAAAAAGAAATCATGATTACAGTGTCATCACTTGAACATCAAGCAATAATATATACGCAAATGTTAGTAAAAGTCATTACAAATTCTTTCAGAGTTATTCAATTTATTAACTATCTAAATAATTTTGCTTTGAGTATTTTACTCTGATGGAGTATTCAGTGTTAGTGTTTGTTCTTAAAACATTCTAATCTTAGTTTTTTAAAAACTTTATTCCAAGATGTTTATTTATGCTATTGATTGAATACAGAATTATTCAATTAACTTTTAAATTGAAACAAAGATTTCTGAATCTTCTAATCTGCATTTGATTTTTTAAATTATTCATTTTCAGGGTCTTTTCCAGCCTTTGGGGAAGGGGTACTCTATTAATATTCTGGCAAAGATGTGCTAATCAAAAACCATACCTGCCATATACCTCATTTGTATTGGTGAATAGTCCCTCCTCCATACCTACCTTATACCTCTTATGGGTGGGTAGTCCCTCCCCCATACCTGTCTTGTACCTCTTATGGGTGAGTAGTCCCTCCCCCATATCTGTCATGTACCTCTTATGGACGATGAGTCCCTCCCCCATATCTGCCATGTACCTCTTATGGACGATGAGTCCCTCCCACATACCTGCCATATACCTCATAGTGAAGAATAGTCCCTCCCCCATCATCATCAATCCAGTTTTGATCCGGTTTTATCCCCGTAAACGAGGGTGGCCGGATTTACCCCACTCTACCAGCA
>JAOTRI020114820.1:0-12686 GCA_028564885.2 Zoanthus sanctaehelenae | reverse complement strand
CCACACACTTCTCGCAAAGAGCAGGGTGGTGATCCCGGTGTTGTGGTCTGTTTCTTCCATTGAGGGCACTTCTTATCAGCTGCCAAGTTGCGCCTTAACATGTGAGCTGCTCCAGCGGACCTTCTATATAAGACCCTCTACTTTCAGACCTCAACTGTATATACTTGTAAACAGGTTCTGAAAAGCCCTGAGGGGAGAACTTCTTTATGTATTGTATTGTATTGTATTGTATTGTATTCTATTGTATTGTATTGTATTTTTACTATTTTGGGTATCCCCTGCATGGCATAGCTAGCATATAGATTTAGGATCCCATGTTTATTTTTGTGGAATATAACTCCAAATAGTTTAAGCCTTTAATGTGAACTAAACCCATGTCTACTGGCTCTTTCTAAGATTCAATAGAGCGTCTTCAACGTGTTAATCAAAGAAATAAGGAAAGCATTAATTGTTGAAACATTTTTTAGTCCCTGAAACTAAAAAGAATAGTTTTTGTTTTTTCCGAACTATGAAATGTAATTTGTAACACTTATTGTTATTTCTCAAACAGAAATTTCTTCCGCGTGAGTGGGTGTACACTAACTTGTACAAAATGGCCGAAAACTCTAAGCAGCCATCCTTAGTTCCCAAGTTATATGCAGGTGTGGACTAATTCCAGAGAATAGTCACAGTTTCTCTATTTCTTTTAGTGACAGAACAATGTCTAGGTTGTCTTTATACAAAGTGTTTTATGTTTCACCTGCTATGTGTGCAGTTTTGTGATCTTCTTGGTAATAACTTACAAAAGCTAAAAATGTAAAAGTTCAGCAGTGAATTGTCTAGTCTACAGTTACATAATGTTTATGGGTCCGCGTAAGTCTATATTGTTCAAAAATACTTGTCAAGTTGTCTTTTTGTTGCTGTATATTGCAGAAATGAAAAAGTACCGTGTTCATTTGGCTCCCTCAACATGCAATGCAATATTTTGTGCTTTAGCAAGAAGAACGGAGCAAAGGGTAAGTGGCAATGTTTGTTAACGTTTGAATATAAATGTAGGCTAATTGGAACTGACACGAGCCAATCCTTGTTTTTTTGAGAAAAAGAAGCATCATGCCTTACGTTATGTTAATCAGTAAAAGAGAACTAGCTGTCGCTAGGTATCGACGGGCAAAAGCATCAGGACGAATGAACTGAGCTGTGTAAGCACGGGAAGTCTGTGCTCTCATTTTACTATTAAGAAACAAACCTTAACTAAAATAACTCGGCGTTTGGTTTACGTGTAAAAACCATTCGAATCGACACTTTTTTTATCGTAACATGTTGTTTTGTATAATGCAACTTTCCTTTTTTTTGAAAAAGACAATCTCATTTTATAAATGTCATTCATGAAATGAATCGAATTAGCCCTTGCTTGTTTTCTATGCTGCCTTGACGACAAAATGTTAGTGCACTAAGATTGGTTTATTCCACTACAAACAGCCTCTTTGGCCCTACGTCATAAAATCCTGCAGTACTTTCATCTATCTGGAACACTCAAGATTTTTCCCTTTCGTATTTCTTTGCTTGGTTCTTTAATGCCGGCTGCTGCCTCGCAAGCTGGCTCTTTGGTAAAACAGGAGAAAGTTAAGAGAAGCATTGGTGTATTTTCTCTGATTAGGTAATTTGTAGATTTCAGCACACATAAATTATTAGCATTGACCATAAATTTTTATATACTTCCGTAACATATTCCGAGGCCATACATATGAATGCGTAGTTTAAGTTCTTTTGCTCCCACAAAATTGTTTGAAACGTTTTTGTTCCATGTTGATGTTGTTTAATTGTTTAACATGCAAATTCTATTCCAATAGCACGTTAATCAATACATTGAAGTTATGGAGGACGTGTTTCATTGGATGAAAAAATTCAATATCCCGTAAGTTTTGTTTCATTATCAAGTAATATTCTTTTAGTTTTAGTTCTGCCAGATATTTTTCAATTTTCAGAACAATAAAGAAGCATCCGTGCTTTCCAAACCCTTGATTTAATAAAACTCCTTTAAAACAGTTTCAAATTGCTTAAAAAGAAAAACGGCGGAATAAAGGTTTTCAAACAAAATGCGAACATTTGTAACGGTGTAGGTACGCTCATTACACTTAGTGACGTCTCGCATAGAAACATACCACCGGGAATATTCATGTTTAATGATAAAAACAACAAAACTAAGAAACTCTTAAAAAACGAGAACATTTTGCCATCTTTTTCTGGCGGGAAGCTAATTTCTATTAATAACTCGAGGTCTGAGCCCGCAAACATCAGCACCAGCTGCAAACAACAAAATTAAATAAAAGAACAATAATTGGGCGAGTAGTAGAGCTTCTTCACAATATTATCCCAAACTTCTCTGAGAAATGCGAAAGTACTAGATTTGTTCCTCCATGGAGACATCTTTCATGGATATGCTTGATAATCAACTGTGTAACTGCACCACCCTCATCAATAACAGGACTAACCGAAGTTTTGAAGAAATAAGCAATGTTTTGTGCATTTATTGTATTGATTTGTTTACTGAAACTCGCCTCCTCTCTCTGTGCTTTTATTGTATTGATTTCTTTACTGAAACTCGCCTTTGACCCTGTTTGAAGTGATGGATCTCAGCATCTTTCAACTTATCTGGGTAAAGGCATGTTCCTTTTGAACGAATTTCTTAGGTGTTGCGGCAGTTGTCCACAAATCGTGTCTTTCAAGCTGTCAAAAGTTTAAGTTTTTTTGGACTGATAGTGACATATACTCTGGTACTGCTTTCGGGTTTTTGTGTTTTTCTTCTAAGGCATGTTAATTTGTTCAAGGGCCATTCTTTAATTGGTAAGTGACGAAAGTCTGGACCATTCCACCACTTGCTGTCACTAGCTAATTCACTAACACTCTGCCCTCGAGTAAACAGTTCAGGAGGGTTTACGTTGGTCCGGACATACTTCCACTGTTCATGTTCTGTCTCTGTCTGAATCACTCCTACTCGATTTACATCGAAGTGCTTAAAGTTTCGACTGCATCCTCTTATCCAGTAGAGTACATCTACACTGTTAGACCAGAACTGCCAATCGCTTTTGGGGATGTTGAGCATTTAAGCGACAGTTTGTGTTAATCTCAACCCTAGCACAGCGGCCTTTATCGGATTTCATACCCGGAGTACAAGCCCTTAATTCTCACACGTACAAAGTATGACTAGTATATAAAGAAAGAGAAAGACCACACCATGAATAGCAAAATCTCAAAGTTTGATGTTAAAAGGATGAACAGTTAACGAAATGCAGCTGTTTTAAAATACAAGAACTACTAAAGAAATGTATGGCGTCCGGACGCTTTGTGAAGAAACGTCTGGATAGGAAGAAAAGATTAGTCTGCTTCTGGACGCCACATCACTCCAAGGGTCTTGGTGGAGGGTAACTGGCCATAGTCCAAGTTGACTGAAGTATCACACTCTTCAGGTTGGATGTCTTCAACTACAGTTCTGCTCCGAGGACAGTTCGTCCCTTGATGAAACAAGGACAGGCATCTGAAACAAGCTTTGTTTTCTTTTGCAATGTCCCATCGATTTTTAACAGACATTTTCTTAAACTTACTTTAAAGTTCCAATTTTGTGTCACATGTGCTCTCCCTGTTACAGGTCTCTTCTTTTTTGCTGGCTCTTTTAGAACTCCTGATATTGTTCCAGTGGCTGTAATAAGAAACTGTGATTCTCTATAAGTTAACTTTCTCAACATTTCTACTGATTCCTTTCGGTTACCATCACTGATCCACTGTTTGCAAGAAGGTTATTATTTAACTTTCCTCATTATTGTAATGTATGAAAGGCCACTATCTAGTTCTGCATCTTGACCTCCATCTTTTAAATCAACTACAGTAACATCTAAAAGTTCTGCTAAGTTCTCTATGTCCTTCTCATTTCCTTCTGTGAGAGGTATTCAATTCTTCTAACAGAGAATGAGTGCTTGACGTGCACTACCATACTTCCGCTCTAACCTGGTTTTTGCTACATCAAAAGCTGTGATTGTGTGTCCCAAATTTTCAACTTCTTTAAGGGCTTTACCCCGAAGACATTCTCAAAGACACAATAACTAGTTCTGATGCGTGGAATTACTTTGGTCAACACAGGCATAGAAAGCCGCTTTTGGATGCTCACTCTTTTCAACAACCTCGATTTAGTGACTGAATATCATTTTTCAAGCGATGATATGTAGCTTTCGTTTTGGCTGTTTTTATCCTTAATTCGCTCGTTTTTCCAAACCTCGCACTGCTATCATGTTTAAGACTCTAGCGAATGAATTTTTCGTTTTTTATGAGAGAGTTGTGGTAGTTTTTGTCATTGCTCGTAATGTGCATCCTGCATTATGACAGTATTGTTGTTTTGCCTTCATATTTCGCTAATTAGTGAGTAATTTTGGTGTTATATGAAAATGATGTAAAAGTAATTTATTTTCTATCATTACATTTAACTGATTTTTTAATACATAATATTTGTTTCACTCAGTCAGATCTATTTTCTTTGTCTTGTCTTAGTTTGAACCAGTTTATGATTAGCCAATTGGTTAGGATGTATTGCGAGGGCAACCGTTTTAACCAAGCGTGGTAAGTTATTGTTTTTTTGCATTGATTATCATGTCCAAAGTTTAGGTTTTAATACGAAAAAACGGAAAATACAGCTGCTGAGTTTTAAAACTAAATTACTACAAACAACCCAGTAATTACCTGGCACTTCTCCTTTGATCGATTTACCAAGAACCATTTCATTTTACTACCAATTTTTGAAAAGTTTATCTATAAGCAATTGGAAAAGTTGAATGTGAAAAAGCTCGCAGGGCAAAATGGAGTTTCAGACCTTTTTTAAGAGTAATGACATGGTTATAGCTCCTACCGTTCGTTAATCATCCATTTATTACTGGAAGTGTTTCTGATGACTGGAAAAAGGCTTGCAATAATCCTGTAATCAGGTCGGGTGACACTGGAGAACTACAGTATTATCTTTATTCTATTACTCAATAGAATAATGATAATATATAACTTTTAGAACGCTTGAAACGCAGTCTCAACGCTCTTACATAACGTATTTACAATAATAATAAAATGACAAACAGTGTACACTAAAATGAAGAGGAAATAACTACATTTTGTCCTAAGAAGGAATAAATCTTATAAGCTAGTTTTTTGAAAATAATTTCGTGATTCCAATCGTGCCAGGAAGACTTTTACATTAACCTGGTGCTGCTACTGTAAAGGCTATCTCAATGTAGGTGTTAATTCTACATATGAGAACAAGAAAATGTGAACTACCTTATCCGATAACTCAAGAAGGCTTAGAGGAATACAGAAGTTCAGAAAGGGGGGCTAAGATCATCAGAGCATAAGAATTACTTTAAAGATTAACCTATTTTTAACAGTTGAACAATGTAAGTTCAGGATGATGGGAGATAATTATGTGATCATATAGTTAATGATGCAAGTTTTGCTAAATAGAAACTACTTGAGCACAGTAACTGAACAACGTAAAGTAAGAAAAATCAATAGATTATTCGTAAAAACCAGTATTCGCGGCATACGCCACACAACAAAAACAACAGCAGCAAAAACAACTAGTTTGCGCGTGAAAAACAAATTAATAAGAAATAGAGTACGCGCGTGCATAACTTACAGATACACAGCTAAATATAGAATGTAAAAGAATACAATGGAATAACTTCTGTCAAGGGTTTCTAAGTTCCTTTACTGATGCTCCGTATTTCTGTACCTCGTCATAGTAGCGTCTGTAGAACTTTGTATAAAGGTCTTGCTAAGTATCTTCTTCTTAAAGCCTTGCTTCTCTAACTTGGAAGTGGAAGGCTTTCATAGAGGTTGCTGGAATAGTTTTCAACACTGCTCATTTGTTAAGCATTTAATATAATGTTTTGAAAATGAAAGAAAAACCATAAAACCTATTAACAATATCTAAAGCGAATATTGAGAAGATACTTATTCGAATTTTGAAAATCAAAGCTAAATTCTTCATGATTATTTTTTTTGTATTTTGCAGGAAGACTCTTGACATGTTCAAGGAGATTGATTCTCTTCCGACGTAAGTTGTGATTTTTGTCTTTATTAGCGTATGACTACATCAAGTTATCAAATACTTGTCAGATTTGTAAAAGTTTTAAAAGCATCCTGACTAATCAAATCATGTTCTCGTACAGCGGATTTTTTTGAAAACAACGCATTTATAGAGGATGATACATTTTCATCGAGGGAAATATAATAAGAGATTCCGTGATGTGGGAATAATCGAGGAGTTATTAGGTGCAATATCTTTCCGGGAGAAAGAGAGGTTTGGTTCGGGTTTAGGTTTACCGGCGAGGTAGCGGCATTTAAAACAGGTAATTTGGTTGTGTACCAATGTTTCGT
This sequence comes from Zoanthus sanctaehelenae, assembly GCA_028564885.2. Lineage (NCBI taxonomy): Eukaryota > Metazoa > Cnidaria > Anthozoa > Zoantharia > Zoanthidae > Zoanthus > Zoanthus sanctaehelenae. Next base: position 6,296 of record JAOTRI020114820.1, on the reverse strand, counting down.
AATACGTTCATCAAGGTTCTGTGAGGTGTTACTACCCTTCGGTAAACGTAAATGTAGAGCTTGTGGAAAAAGCTTTTTTTTTATGTGTTTTACAGTAAGGGAGGCTTATATTAGTTTCTGGAAAGTCATGAATTAGTGAGTGAAAAAGAAAGCATTTCATCTTTATATTCATTTGAGATTTCAAAACTGCAGATAATGTCACTAGGATTATAAGGATAAACAACATTAACAAAGTATGTCTTGATCACTTTGATCACTTAAATTTTTTTTAATGAAATACGTTTGACTTGGTGCAAAGCTTAAAGACTGAATTTCGTTTCCAGATGTTCATGGTACTACATTTCTGCGAACAGTTAATTTGCCTGGTTTCTTGTAGATTTACTTGTTGAAGGTTGAGCCTGCGTGTGTGTTTTATGGCAATCTCAATATTGAGATGGAACTAATGCAAGGTCTTTAGAATCGAACTTTCATTTTGAAAAATGATCTACAACCTATTGATGCATGGTAAAACGATAGTGCAATAGCTTCTAATTTACTCTCAAATATTGTAACTACAACTTGTGAAATAAGTTCCACAAGTACTTGATATTGGGCGTTATTGACATGGTTTATCTTTTCCACTAAACTGTGGAGTAACCCAACTCTTAAAATGGTGAATTGTTTTGCAGACAAAGTTTAATTAAACAAGTTAATGGTTGGAACTGCATAATGATCAGGTTTCTGTTTAGTTTGTGTAGCAATTTTTAAAATTAGGAATGTATGCCCAAAGAATTACCTATTCCAAAGTTCATGAACAAAGAGGTCCTTTGTTTAAACAAATTTGTTTTTGCTCTTCATAATGCCTCACCAATGCACAATTTTCGTAATAAAAACCTTGCAGCGGCCTTTGCTATTTTTTGCTTTTGAAGTATAACAAAAAGAACATATAAAGATCCAAACTCAGCCAATGTGCACAAACGTCTTCGGTACTATAGTGTCGAAATGGCTGTTTCTGAACTGCATATATTCACAAGTCAAAAGATCGGGAGCAAACTGAAACACGACTGTTGTTGTCAATTACCAGAATGTGGTCTACAACTTCAAATGTGATCTGTGTGATGCAGAATAAAAGTGTAATGGGTATTGAATTCGTCATCTACACCAGAGCATCGAAGAACATAAGCTAGACTACTCTGCCATTGGACGGCACATAAAGAGAGGGTTAATCTGTAATAGTTTAAAGTGTATTTATCACTTTCCATGAAATTTTGTCTTCTTAAAATTTGGACCTTTCTAAACAATTTCAATAAAACATTTTTGGAGTTCGAGCAAATATTTGTCCCGTTGTTAAACTTCAACGCTATTGAGAAAGCCACGCCCTTTCAATATGACCGCGTGAAAGAAGTCATGGTACTAGTTGATTTGATGCGGACGCATTAGAGGGAACCAGCGCTCACTCTTTGAGACACATTTTGAGCAAGATGTCGAAAAGATACGTTGTATGGAACTGCAGCAATGTTGCCGATAAGAACAAAAATATCGCAATTCGTTTTATTCCATTTTATGGAGATAATATGCCGATAGCAAAGTGAAGAAGGAAACCGTGGCTCGATTTTGTAAGGAAGAAGAGAGGAGAAAAGTAGAGTCCTTCCGAACATTTGTTTGCGCCAGAAGATTACACGCGGAGATTCGACTACGGCGGCCGACTGGAAAGATCCCGTATAATTAGAGACGAAATTGAGGGTTTTGCTGTCCCTCGATCGATGGAAGAAGTGGCAAAAGAAGGCTTTGAAATGTGCTCACCGAACGTGCAAACCGAAAAGGTTTGTATAAAAATTTGACAGCAGCTCCCGGGTTGGTTACATTCATCCTCAAAACGTGTAAATAAATTTTTCACTCTCTTTTTTAATGGCTCTTTTATCGTTAATACAGGTTTTACGAGATTCTCTTGGGTTCCTACTATTTCGTCATCAGTCACCATTCTTCTGGCGCTCGGTTATTTTCTAAGGGCGTGGCGTTTTCAATAGCTTTGAAGTTTAATAACGGGACGAATATTTGATTGATTTTCAAAATTTATTTTGGAAATTGTTTAAAAATGCCGAACTTCTAAGAAGACAAAAGTTCTTGAAATGTAATATATACACTTTATAACTAAAAGTGGAAAGTGTATAGTTATGTATTCTTTAATCATATATTATGGCCAGTTGTATAGTATTCTAAGTAGGCAATAATTACCATTTTAAGGTTTCAGTGTACCAACTAATTCCTGGATTACAGTGTCTCAAATCAGTCAACCAGATATCCTTTACAAGTAGCTGAGATTAATTTAATTGATAATTAAAAAGATTAAAAGTGTTATATATGCAGAATGTCAAGTTTTAAAAAGGTTTGCAAAGGTTATTGTATTTATTGCGAATGAATGTTCAGTTTTACAGCAATGGCTTACCTGTTGGACTGCAGCCGAAGAAGGAAAAACAAAGAGAAGGCAATAGTAAGTTTGTCACACTGAACAAGTGAATATAATATGTTCCACTTTATAAGACCTGTTGCTAACCCGGGCTGCATTCCTAAAATGACTGTTAGGTTTTTTGAAAGCTAGTACCGTTATCCAAGGAGTGCCTACTAAAGTTTTAATACCAAGCATGTTCGGCAAGTCTTTTGCCATCATCAGTAGCAAATAGCGCGAATTGGAAATGAATTTCAAAGTATAGGTAAATGTAAATAACACGGAATTGTGGAGTTATTTAAACAACTAATTTCAAATTATCATGCTTAATTTGTTGATTTGAGATGGGTTTGTCCCAAAGGATATGCAAAGCCTTTTTGATTTTTAGCTGGAACGTTGTCTCAGCACAATCAATTATTTTAAAGCTGTCAGATGACGCCATGCTTTTACACCTAACGTTCGAATCGAAATGTTTGAAAATATGAGAGGCTTTGTCATGGAAGAATTTCTCAGTCTTCAAATTACAGCTTGTATCCATTCTGTATGGCTTAAAGAACATGGTTAGTGTGTTTATCTGCTTTTGGCCAATTGAGCTTAGAGCATTACTGTTGTACTTACATGTTGAATTGTGAACCACCTTAGAAGCAAGCTGTTATAGAGGAGATAGCGATAAGGCGCATGTATGTCTCAGCCAACACTAAATTTACTGTTGTATTGCAAAATGTAGGTTGAACCTGTGATAATCTGCCATAAATATCATCCATTTGTTTGACTTTTCTGTAAATTCAAATTTTCGGGGAGTACTGAAGATAGAAAAAAGTTTTAGTTATGAATAAGGCTGAATTGCGCCTGTTTTTCCTTTACGGAAAAAGTGTGCAAACACACAATTGTGTTACAATACTGGCCTTAATTATGCCTTAGCAAGCAGTAAGGGCCTACTCCTCTAAAGCTATAATTTTACTGGTTCTCGTTAACACGGAATTGCATTGTATAAATTGGGTAAAGTTTATTGTGTATTGTGATTCTTTTGTCTTTTTATCCAATGAAAATAGACTTTCGAGACTACTACGTACCGACCCTTAGCAGGATCATCCCAGGGTTTTGTTCCATTTTCTCCCTAAACAAATCCCTTTACACTTAGAGGTTTCCAGGACTGCATTTCACTTCGTGAAGACTAGAACTTATCAGCAAAAAGAACCTTAAAAATACTGTTGGAATATCATCGGGCTGCTTATATTAAAATATGTAAAAATGTCTACTTTTTTCAGATTTTCACCTTCAGTATGCAATGTTACAACAAGTTTCAAACTCGTTTTTTTATTTGTTCACTAATCAGACAAGTGAGTCATTACCAGTTATGCGCTTAATCGAAAAACTCCCTTAATAATCGTGATGTCTGCAAATGAAAGAATGATACTTTAAATCGTTCTAACTAACTTCATTAGTAATTAAAAATTCATAAATTCCGACTAGACACCCTTTTGATGAATTGTTAAACGTGCATTCGTTACTGGTTAGATTAGTCTTGAGTTAATATTTTCAAATTATCTTGATTTATTACATAGTGTTGAAAATAGATAACAGTAGAAACTATGCGTTGATTGCAGTATAAGAGGAATAAGGGGTTGGGGTGAAGAGGAAATGAAAGGAAAAGGGTAAAGATACAATAATAAGCCAAAATGTTTTTCTTTTTATTTCAAAAAATAAATAATTGGGGAAAAGTGCACAAGACTGGAGCAACATCGAAGAATGAAACCAGTTTAGAAAGTTACCTTTAAAGGATATCGACCTGTAACATCTTCAAAATACATGTTATTGGTTGTAACTGCTACATAATATGTTGGCTATTTCTTCTCTTTTACATAATAAATAGTAACAAATAAAAGGTTTATCTTTTTATATTTTAGCAAGTATTCGAGATGATGGCCGCCCTAGGCTTTCATTTGAACCAGAAACGCCGAAGCGACGTGTTCGATCACATTCAGTTTAGCCTGGAAGAGAGGTAACTTAAATGTGACCGAGGTCATTGTTTTTGCCTTGATCCTTTGTTTTGAAAACGTTAGCTGTGTTTAATGCGAGTACTATCAATCCTATAAGTATCTAACTTATAACTATAAATAGAAAAATAGGTGGCCCATGGCTACATGTGTGGGATACAGAAGAGTGCGGTTACAGATTATGTGGGAAACACAAATTGATGTACATAAACGCAATTGTTAGAACGAGTATGTTTTTTACCGGGGCCAGCCGAAGGCTGGAACCGGTTAGAAAATGCTGTCTGTTCCTTTCGTTTTTTCAATGTCTCGTTTCCAGGGCCCCGCTATTTTGCAAAGGGTACGCTTGAGAATTTGTTATGGCTGAAAGCATTTCATTGCGAAACTCGCTTTAATTTGCATAATGAAATTTTAAACCGTATTTATTTTGTGCAGTTCTTTCTTCTATGGAACTTTAAAAACTTTATGTTTGAGGTAAACTATAAAAAGAATTTCTTACATAAATTTGGGTTGTAAAAAAGTAAAATGCTTAGAAAAACGAAGAAATAAAACAAAAATAAATTTTTGCAATATGTTCTGACTTCTGTCTAGACTGCAGGTTTGGAAACATGAAGTTTATAAAGATATTGCAAAATTCTATAGATCTAGCCATTTACAAGTCGAATAAAAAATTACAGATATTAGCAGAAAGAATGCTTAGGACAATTCAAACTTGACATTGCGACAATGACTAAATTATGCAACATTTGGCACAGGAAAAAAAAGCTTACGTTTCGAAGCCATTTACTATAGCATATAGTAGTCCACTAATTTCTACCTTTCAATTTTTGCAAAATAAATACTTTAAAACTTACTCAGTGTATTGCTGAAGCCTTCTTTTAATCTCTGGTTGAGTTTTAACTGATTTGGTTGATTTTGACTGTTTTTCCCGAGCACTGCAAAAGTACTCTCTACATAATAAAAGTATAGGAAGAACGCAGGACCCGACGATTCCCATTCGAACTGTTTCACCCGATGCCAAATATCTCCCAGGAAATCCGTTGCAGTCCAAAAATTTCTTCGCACAGGATTATTCGAATAAATAGGCCGTACAATTATGACAATCGAATGGACGAAAGCGCTTCCCAGAATGAGACAGCCGACTTCTTTGAAAACTCTGCCTCTTTCGAAAAATAGGTTTGACAAACACAGTGGTCACAAAAAACCGTTAAAATTCCGAGAAAGCCTAGGTTCCAGGGTTGATAATAGTACTGTTGCTAGATCCTAGGCTTTTTTTTACCATTACCATCATCTTCGTCACCCATATCATCATCTTCATCACCATTACCATCATCTTCCTCACCCATATCATCACCTTCATCACCATTACCATCATCTTCGTCACCCATATCATCACCTTCATCACCATTACCATCATCTTCGTCACCCATATCACCATCTTCATCACCACTACCATCATCTTCGTCACTCATATCATCACTTTCATCACCATTACCATTATCTTCGTCACCCATATCATCATTTTTATCACCTTTATCATCATCCTCATCTTCATCAACATTACTATCATCTCATCCTTTCCACCATCATATCTTTATCAGCCTTAACATCACCTTCAACACGCTTACCATTATAATCATTATCTACAATAATTATCTACTAGTAGTAATCAAAGATGTATGAGCTCTGGTGCAGTTGTTTCCGTTTTCAGTGGTAGTTTGCTAACGTTTTTTGTGATAACTAAATTTACATCGACACACTGTTATCTTTTTAATCTGATTTTAGTTGATCTACCATTATGTTTTATAAAATAACCAAAATAGTACGCGCGCTGTGATTGGTTGAAAAACTGTGGTTTATTGTGCCGATAAACCACA
>JAOTRI020114809.1:0-12688 GCA_028564885.2 Zoanthus sanctaehelenae | reverse complement strand
AATAATGGAATAACGAGTTTTTTTGTATGGGAATAATGGAATAATCAACATCCCATTATTCCTCTTCACCCCCCGATCTTGAAGCATTGTAACTGAACCCGTGTCAACATTAACCGTAGCAAGGTCTACAGATCTTTCACCTTCAGATGGGTGTTGCTGTGCGAGCTCATCGCTGAAAGAAAAAAGTTGGACATTGCTCGTGCTCTCATTCGATTCACGTTCTTTTGCTTCCATGGACAGGTCCAAAAGGGTTTTGAATAAGCTGTCACTGTGTTTACGACGGATATGCCTTACAAGTGAATCTGATTTGCAATAAAAGGAATCTATTTGGCATCCTGGCAAAATGCATCTCTGACTAAAATGTGGATCATTTCGATGTTCTGAATTGAGATGGGTGAGCAAATTCTGTAAAAGCAGGCAAATAAATCCACAGATCCAACACTTCCAAGTTTCCATAATGGCTGCCAAAAAAAAAACATTCGGGAAAACGGATTGCGACCGAAGATAATACGAAAACTGATTACGATTGCAATTGTCCAATCAAGGAACTCTTACCAGCTGTACACAAGTTTTGATAAGCGCAGGCTCAAGAACAGTCTTTTACACATCTTACCGTTTGCAATCACTCGTGGTTTATTGCTCTGCTAGGTAATTTTAAAAAAAAATGAGTTCCACAAGACTCATACGAGTGGTCTGAGGAAATCCCCCAACACCCTGCAGATCTTGGAAGGTGGCTTCGCCAGATGGCGTTAAGGAAGAAATTTCAAACTATTTTGTAGGTAAGCTATATAGCTAAACGGCCACTGAATAAATTAAATAGTGCGCGAAAATTCAATAACATGCAAACAATTACGTTATGCTATCAATTCTTTTTTTTTTTTGGTCATACCAGACTAAAAATTAATACAGTTTGCGAAGAGTTTGTTTTCTGAGTGACAAAAACTTTTTCTTTCGTGGTTGCTGCATGCATATCGATCATGAAATTTTTTGGCGCCAAAACAATCTAATTTTAATTATAAAAAAGCTTAGAGGTTAACATGTTAATGAATGGTCAGAATGCCTTTTCAAAAAGCCTAAGTGAAGACCAAGGAAAATGTGGACCAAGTCGAAATGATTCACAAATATTTTCTAACGTTTTGAGCAGATTATCCCATCGTATGACTTGCATAAATTTACATAAATTATAAAAATTGTTGTTCAAAATTTTGGGGCTGTCTTACACATTTTTAAACCAGTTCAAAGCTGTTTTAGTCAGTTCAAGACATGCACCAAAAATGAACATGGAATAAAGGGTTAAAAAAAATGAAATAAAGATTGTGACAAGGTTAGCCAAAAAGTTTTAAAATACATTTTTTTAGAGAATATGTGCACTGGTGAGATGTTTCGAAACCTGACAGATAGGGACTTAATCGACCTTATATCAGACTTCCCTAATAGATATTATCTTCGAAATTGGAGTCAGAAGGCTGTAAGTACACATTAATTAATATCATTGTTGGTGTTTTGCTTAATGTTTATCTTGTAGTTCGGGTTTAATATGATTTTGAACTGGTTCAATCTTTCTTTCTTAAACCAGTTCAATTTTTCTTGTACCGATACAAAATGACTTAAAATGGTACAATCTAACATTCTAAAAGGGATTTTAAGAAAGGTTGAACCAGTTCTAAAGCATATTAAACCTAAGCTACAACATTTATATGCCCTTTAATCATAACTATACAGATCTACTAATTATAATTAAAATGTAACACCCTAAGCTTGGCAGGTTATCTTATAATCCTTACCGACATGCCTTGGAGTCCAACTGTACATGTCTCATATAGAAATAATTAGTTCTTGAACCCACTTTGATAAAGAATATTCCAATATACAAGTTTACATGCATTTATCCAACAAGGGGGTGTGTAACTGCAGAGTAAATTTCAATATTGCAGGTCCTCGGAGAAATTTTAATCCGACCGTTGAACACAAATAATTACGACACGCCCTCATCATCTGTTGAAAACAACGATACGGCTGGAGGGGAAATTGACGATCAATATTTAACTATGTGATTCTCTTAAATGTTGTCTTTTGAACATAGATTCAAGCTTCTGTTTCATCAGATGAAGATCAGAGTGATATCATTAAGGTAAAATTAAATTCTGAATGTTATGTGATCCCTCTGTAGCTTTTGTCTTTCCATAACTTAAATTTTTTAGTTTTTCTCCATTGTCTGTTATATTCCAAGATGTTTTTCAGAAATTTATTTTTTTATGTCAATTTTTTCTACATATGAATTGCTCAGATGCCATCAGTTAATGTTGGTCATTACTATGAACGGTGGGGACTTTAATTGTTTTAGTTTTAGTAGCTGGAGAAAAGTTGTAAACTTTATTTTTTTTAACATCTTTTAATTATTCAGATGCCTAGCTATCGCAGAGCTTCCTCCAGCAAGCAGTGGAGCCCGCCATTGAAAATGAAGAAGGTAAATAATTTTACTAATCTTAGTAGCACTATTTAAAAAGGAAAATGAACCTTAGTTTCCATAATTTTGAATAGGAGCATACGATTTCACTAAAAGTTTAAATTGAATAAATTTTTAATTATAGAGGCTTTGCAGTATTTTTTAGAAGGGACCGCTGTCGATACCTCATTTTTAGTAACTGCATGCTGAAAATAATTTTTGCTCGGATTTGATGAGTTATGCAAAAAACACACCTACTAATTTGCAATTTTTGAATTTTGGTTCATAACTTGTAAAATAACAACAAATTTCATAAATTTTGTTTTAAAAATATCTAATTCTAAAAGGTTAATCAAGAAAGTGAATTAAAAGCACTTGTTCATTTTGTCCACTCTCTAAAATCTAATTAGCATTTACAGGCATCAATGACAGTAGGCAATCGTCTGCCCACTGTCATGCATATGCCCGCTTCATATTTCATCCTAAAATATCTTGCAAAAAGTTAAGCTCTTTAGCCTTTTAAACATACACACTCAAAAAGCACATTATGTTGAACAATCTTTATAATTCATATCATCGGTTTTTAAGTTTCCGAGAAAATTATGGCAGCAAAACCAAATTATGCAAATGAGATCCTAAATTTTTTGCATACAGTATCTCATTAAATACTAACAAACATTACTTTCTGCATGCAGTTGCTTAAAACCAGGTCACGGAAGCATTGTCTTCAAAAATATACTGGTTAAAAGAAGATTATGGTCAAAACATTATATATTTTTGAAAGTGTTCCAGAGTCACGTGACCATGCAAAGCCTCTATCAGTGATTTTTTTTTAAATTGATTTGCTTTTTGCATTAATGATTCCTTACAGTGTGACAAAGTGTCAGCAGTGTCAAAGAGAAATTATGTGCCAGTGAATTCGAAAGAGCAAAAGGATGCAAGAGGCTCTGAAATCTAAGTAAGTATTTGGTCTACATACAGTGTTTAGACTGCATTGAAGAAGACTTAACTACATCAAAAACGAGATTAAAAATGTGTATGCACTACTATTACATAGAATTTCTTTATTACGAATGGACAATTAACAAAAAGTACTTCAATAGGAAGAGAAAATGCCATGCTGAAGATAAATTATAACGATGTAAAAATGCTTAACATGAAAGAAAATAGGGCTATAAGCTTGATTTTTGTTACCAGTTGCAATTCTCTGATTTAACTTCCTTCCAGAAAATCAAGGTTAAGAGAGTAATCAGCCTTCCTGATTTAATGTTTGATTTTAAAACAGATCGACAATCTATTTGCACGACTACCTCTAATGCTGCCACAAGAGGTAACAAAGGCAAGGGCAGCTGAATAACGTGCATTGTCAAAGAGTGCCAGGACAAAAATGATAGCCAGCTCGTTGACAATACTCCAAGCAACAACTGGCCATCAAAAACCAACAAATGCAGAATTTGAGATCTGCGCAAGAAAGGTTATCACTATGGTACCGGAATTGGCAGACCCGACACCACCATCACTCCCTGAATTCAAGAAGCATGTAAGTAAAATATTTTTATCGGCTGAAAATGTATTCACTAAGCAAAATAACAACAATCAAAAATAAAGATAACTTGCAGTTTTAAATCGAAAGTAAAATGCTATGCGCAAAAAAGAGGTTTACACAAGAATATTTTTCATTTTGGAAATATTAAAATCTTTCAGACAAAAAATATAATGATATGAATATTATGTGTGCTTTATCACCACATACTAAGGTTTAAAAAAGTCATTTTACTTTGATAAGTTTATTCATAGTTAAAAATGTAAACACTATTAATTAATGTTTTTAATTCATACCAATTGCAACAGTTGACCTTTTTAATTATATATTACATCAAGCCAAATAAAAAAATATTTATGTTTATTAGATGTCTCTAAAAATTAGGGTAGGTAGGTCGGATTATTTTTATATTTTTCTGAAATAATTTTTTTTTGCCAGAACTTTTTATAACAACACAACTGGTAAATTTACATTTGTAAGTCAAAACAACTGATAGATATTAAGGTACATGTGCATTACAGGCAGCAAACGTTACAAAAATATAAATTGTTTTGAAATTTTTACTAGTCTTAAAAGAAAATAAGTTTAAAAATTACAACAAAATAAAGACTTGACACTGAAATAATTTTCTTTTCTGCAAAAAGAATCAAATGTAGAAAAAACGACAATAAAAAAATTAGGGTCGGTGACCAAAAATTTGGGATGGTCGGTAACCGGAAACACACCTATTTTTTTAATTGTCCTCATGATTGCAATTTAGGGCAGTGTATTGATTCAGCTAAAAAAAGCCTACTGGAACAGGACCACTCCTTTAAAGCCCCGCAAAAAAAAGGAGCCATCCAGTGAGGCAAATGAAACTTGCAGCACAGTGGAGGGGCACGATATAAAGCTGAGGGAACTAATGTGTTCCAGCAGAAAAACATCAAAAAGTGCCATATTGCCCCTACTAAAAGACTCCTTCAGCAATCGAAGAAAATGGACCATTACCCACTCCTTGGAGAGTATGATATTGTAATTTCATAAAACATGTTTTATAGTTCACAATTTAAAAATATTTTTAATGTATAACTCTGGGCCAAAAATAATAATATGTAGCAAATATCACATTTATTTTGCTTGCCAAGTTAAATGTCATTTGTAGAAGGATATATAAATAAAATATGGGGTAAAAGATATCAAAATTTATTTTGTATAAACCTATTAGTTGTTGTTGCTTCCAGCTCTGGCAATGAATGTCTTTTTAGCACATTTTTACACCGAAATATTAGGCACAGTTAAGTATGTTTCTTTATTATACAGACATGGGTGTTTTCCTTGGATTTATGCCACTCATGAAATTCCTAGAAAAAAAAATTAAATTAAAGTAGCTAAGGCTAGTCAATGAGCAAATCTGAAATTCAAAATCTGCTGGTACTGTACAGTGCATCCTCGAATATCCGAACAGGTTGAACTAAATTGCCTGATGAGCCGTTCGGATATGACAAAAAATCCTATTACCAGTAACGAAAATTTCACTTATTAATCTTTTTACAAAAATTCTCGTAAGCTACAAGTAACCATGGGATGCCCAAACGGAATACAGAAAACATTACTTTTCACTATGAGTAATAAAAGTGACGTTTTTGCATGTAATGTTCAGGATGTGTATTGGATAAAAGTTCAAAGTAATAGATTTTTCATTCAGTTGATTAAGAATCGGCTTGGATAAAACTGAAGTGGTAAATGACTTTGGCATTCACACAGTCGAGTTTCGGATAATCGAGGTTCGGATAATCGAGGATGCACTGTATTTGCCTAAGAGTGCTAGAAATATAAATCACATATTAAATAAAAAATAATTATAATAATTTGATTTTATTATAAATTTTTATATATAGAAATAATACAAATATGTATATAAAATTAATATACTCTACACTTGGGGAAGTTACATTTGTTACATCAAATAGCTACTGTGTATACTTTTAGCAAAGTTGATGCTTTAATATTAATATTTTGTTGAACAGTTGATGCAAGAGGGGGAAATATTAGTTGGATGCAAGTCATATAGAGAGAATTGGAGGAAACTTGCACCAAACATGTATAAGTTTGCAATCAAAGCTTGGGAAAACCGGCCAAATGCACCCAAAGATTTGGTGGATTTGCATTTAACAGATCCAGAGAATATCTCAATTGTGAGGGTATTACCCAAAGTTGAAAACTTTAACTTACACACTTCATTTTGCATGCGCATTTTTTAGTTAGATATTAGTTTCTTTTAGAAAGGTTTACAATGGTCAAACCCATCCTGTGTAATAATTAAATATTAATTTTCATATAATTATACTTATAAACAATAATAATATTTTCAAGAGCAAGAATTGGGTGGGTGAAGTTAAAGGAATGTGGAGAGTTGCTGAACTCAAAAAGGTTCTCGCTTAAGATGAAAGTAATGATTTATCAGAGTTGTGTGAGACTGGCAATGTTATATGGGAGTGGGACATGGTTGTTGAGGGAGAGATTGCAATTGTGAGAAGGAATGAGAGAGTGATGGTGAAAGCAATGTGTAGTGCCAAAACTAATGGAGAAAAAGAAAAGAGAGTACCTAATGGAGATGTTGGGACTGAAGGAAACAGTGGTTCAGATGGCAAAAGCAAATGGAGTGAGATGGTCCGGGCATGTATTAAGGAAGGATGATGGGCATGTTTTGAGAAAAGTGCTGGAGTTTGAAGTGAAGGGAAAGAGGAAGTGAGGAAGACCGAGTTAGACATGGAAATTGCAAGTGGAGAGGGAGAGAAAGAGTGTTGGTATGAGGGAGGATGCAAAGAATTGAGTGAGAAAGATTGCTGCTGGAGTGCGGTACTAAATACAGCCACCCTCATTTGTGTGGATGAAAATTGGAGTGATGATCGATAATTTGTATCAAGAGGGCAATATATGACCAGTCAAGTGAGTTCATGAAATGACAAAATAAAGTCTTGTGTCTTATTGCTGACATTAAATACTTATCTATTTCATATTTCATACTTCAGAAGACAAGACAGTGATAATACTGCAAAGTTTATCATTGACATGGGGTTCTGAAACCCCATTTGTGCATGTATTGAAGGTGAGTGTAATAAGCAATAAACATACAGTATACAGGCTTTTTTGTAAGAACCAGTAAATTTTGCTGAGGTGCATTGTTTTCAATTTATTTTTATTTCTGTGAGCAGTTTGAAATGATTAGAAATCAAAACAAAAAACTCAAGCATTAAAAAATAATGTATTTCAGTGTTGTTTTATTTTGTAAGCTCTTTTGTTTGGTCCAAAATTTTTGCCACCTGTTTTTGTAGTCAGCTTAAATACCCTGTTTGCAAATCGTTGTAAACATAAATAACCTACAAGACAACTTTGCTGTGGAAACAAAAATCTGCTGACTATTGCCGGCGGCTATTTTGAACCCTGTACATTTATCTCAGATCACTGACAACAAACCATGGTACAAAAACATTAAGTGGAAAATGGTGCTTCTGTGTTTTTACTGAATTGTAAGCATTCTTTTATCCTTTATTACAATTTTAAGAAAAAACTTCACTAGAGTTTCAGCCTTAACCTGACCTTATTCTTAAATTGCTCTTAATTTTGCTCTTAATTTTGCTCTTAATTTTGACCAATCTGAGCCTTGTTCTTAAGTTCTTACAAAAAAACTTAAACGAAGCGGCAGACTAATGAGCAGTATACATAGGTGTCAAATTTCTCCTAAATAAATGCACCTTTCATCGGCCATCGTCTTCTGAAGGTTGCCCCAGGCAGATATAAAACAGTATGGGGACTTATCCAGGGGATTGATTGATGTTGTCTCCGTATTAGAAGGTATGTCGGCTCATATTCATGCATTCTGGAATTCAAGATAGGTTTGTCAAGTTCAGGTAATAGCTTAGTCCACTTGCACCCTGTTTGTTTTTACTTCCTATGTCCATGAAACAAATTGCAAATGACTAACAACACACTTTTGTTTTTTTTTTCAAATGGGTATAAGTTAAATTTATGATTAAAAGCAGTTGAAAGTGATACATGTTTGTTTATATTCTGTGGACTACTGTACAAATAATATAAGGAATAATCCATATTCCTCTTGCCATAATGTCTGCATTTTGATTGTTGTTAATCCCCATATAGGAGGGGGAAATTAACAGCTTCCTGCAAAGTGGTCCCCGTATAGGAGGGAGAAAGTAACAGTTTTTAGCAGGGTTTTATTCAAAGTCCCCACCCCAGCCCCCTTTACCCTCAGGGATGGCTGATGATAGGTGCATAAATCAAGCAACAATTAAATCTTAAAAAAACTAAGACTATTTTTGGTTTCTTTGCTATTACTTCTAGATTCTCAACAAGGTTTGGATAGTTTTAACTGATTTGCATGCTGCTTTGGTTGATTTTTTATTCGAAAAATTACCGCTAATTTGATTTTTGTACTTTATTTCAAAATGCTGCTGAAACTTTGGGCCCCCCTGCTAGCTAGTTTTTTTTAAAACTATTGAACGGGAGCTCGGCCATACGCAAAATTACGAAGTTTGCCAGGAAAACCGTCCATAAAAACAGGCAAATTAGCAATATGTATCATTTCTAGATTCTAGAATAGTCTTCATTGATATTTTGCTGCAATTTAGTTGATGATTTCTTTATCGTAAAATTACCGCTCATTTAGTTTTTTGAGGACTTTTTCCTATTGAAAGGGAGTTCGGCCGTACGCAAAATTTCGAAGTGTGCCAGGAAAACCGACCATAAAGACAGGCAAATTAGCAATGTGGGTAAAATTTCCGTATTGGCGCTTACATGTGTTTTTAAAATCACACAAACTAACGAGCTGCATGCATAAATAAGCTTATTTACTTAAGTACGCGCCAGTACGGAAATTATCATATCTCGCAATGTGTATCACTTCTAGATTGTCATGAAATTTAAAAACGTCTTCATTCATTTTCATGCTCCTTTAGTGTTTTTTTTATTCGGCAAATTACCGCTCATTTAGTCTACTGAAGACCTTTATAGCCACTTCGAAACTTAAAACTCAGCCTCTTCCATCATGAAATATGGTGAACATACGTACCTCAACTATACTGGTAGCTGGTTGTCCATAACAGCTCGTCGCTATAACGCACCAATCACTTCCAAGTTGTTTATGAACATAATAATAGTTCAAATATAATTTTGTGGTACTTTCTCGTAAAATTAGAGTTGACAACTCCGCTGGGGTTAATCAATTGACGATTCGTAAAGAGCATTGTACTTTAGCAAACTTTGAAAATGGATGTTTTTAAAACTTTCATATACAATTTTAGACGAAAGTCCAGCTGTTTAGAAACGGTGCGAAAATGTTTGATTCATTTAACAAAAAATGTAAAATTCTTGAACTTCGCTCGGACAAAAGCACTCTCCAACCTAAAAACAAGCGCTTTTATGCTTGCCCTCGGAACTCCCGCTTGATTGGCTTTTACAGCAACAGCTGACAAACAACTCGCGCAACGATTGGCTTACTCGTAAACAAACAATATGTATCAATAAATTAAGTCGCCATAGGAGTTTCAAAATTCGGTAGATTAAAGGAATTAAAAAATCAATTTTCCATATGATACATCAGGAACTTTTTACTTCGAGCTTTTAAACTCTCCGGTTTTATGTTTCATCTCGCTGCAGTCCCGACAATGGAGTCTCTACGCGGTCCAAGTTGATCCGAGTTGATACTTTCAAACTTTTGTAACTGCCTATTGTTACATGTATGTCTAGACATCAAGTCAAGTTTGAATTTTTAGATTTTTTTTAAGCTGAAATGGGTTTTTCCTCAAGGATTTTCAGATTTTGCAAAAAGATTTTTAAATATAACAAGAAATAATAAAAAACAAAAAAAGGAGCGGGCTGGCAAAAAGAAAGCGGGCAGGGACGTCTTTGCGTTTCAAAATTTTAAAAATGTTAGTGTCGCGAGAGTTTCGTGCTATACAAGATACTTCATTAGGATGAAAACTGACTTGCAAATTTACAGCACGAAGCGCGCTACCGTTTCCACCAGACAGAGATTTAGTCAAAAGTACCCAACATGAAGGTGGGCGTAGATATACTGTCAAAAGTCTTTGTCTGGTGGAAACGGTAGCGCGCTTTGTGCTGTAAAGTAATGTTTACATCATCTACAGTCCCTCCTTCAGCAACATAAAGCCAAGCCCAAGGAAATAAAGCCAGAAGACTGTTTGCAGAAAGTCTGCAAGGGGGTTTTCCGTGCATCGTGAAATCTTGATTTTAATTTTCTCGAATCGTTAAAGCAGAAATTTATTCCCACGATTTGTTAATTTCATGTCTGCCGTGCTTCGTGAAATTAAAAATACAAAATTTTTTGTTCTGATTCTCCGTGATTTCGTGAATAATGCTTGGAACTTTGATTTTTTGTGAAAAGTTGAAACAGGATCGATCTTTCATCGACGGCACTAATGTTCTGGATATATTTATCGTGATTTGTTAACTGTCGTTTTTATTTCCCGTGAAACTGCAGATTCTTTTTGCATTCGCAGGGCAAAGGGGCCGTGTAAGCGAAGCGATGCCATGCTTTTCAAGATTCGTGCACATGGTCAAAAATTTGGTTGTTCTTTTGAAATGTCTTTTCTTATGTTAAGTGTCTGTTGGTCAACAATGTAGTTTTTACAATGGGAAAGTGCGTCTTCAATGATCTATGGCTGAGCTACAGTAAATACAGTCTGTGGTTGAGACGAGATACGGACAAGCACAATGCTCAGTGTGTAGTTTGCAAGAAAACTTTCAAGATCGGGACGATGGGTATCCGGTCGCTCGATTCTCACATGCAGAGTGAAAAACATAAAAGAAACTCAAATTCTCTTGGGTTCAGTGTGAACACAATAACCAACTACGCTGACTCTACTGGGCCAATCGTTTCTGTAGCGAATGCAGGTGGAAATATGTCGGGAGCAGGAGCAAAACCCATGGACAAAACTGCTGGTGCGAGTTGTGGTTTGCGTGAGACCTTCGGCTCAAATGACACTTTGAAAGCTGAAGTGTTATGGACTTTGCACACAGTTAGCTCTCACCAATCCTACAGTGGGAATGATGACATCGGATCTCTTTTCACTCTTATGTTTCCTGACAGTAGCATTGCAAAAACATTCAAATGTGGGCAGGCTAAAACAGTGCACCGTTTGTGAAGAAACAGCTAATCGCCCAGTTGGCCAACGAGGATTATGTGATCATGTTTGACGAGAGTCTAAATGAGACCACCAAGAGCAAACAGCTGGATCTGCATATCCGGTTTTGGACAACAGATGAAAGTGGCTCACACGTACTTTGGCTCGCAGTTTATGGGTCACGCTACCGCTCAGGATCTTTTAACAAGCTTCAAGGTAGGTTATTTAAAAAAAAAATTTATTAATATATACCTGGATAGCTGGCTAGTATACAAATATATACATAAATAATTCGTCCAACCGGAAGTGATCGTTTTTGGTAAATTTTACTGCACATGACATTTTCTACGACTGTGTAACAAGTTGTGAGCTAACATGTGAAAATGAAATTTGGGTTAATGCTACGAAATGAAAAATACTTAACTATATTTTGAATAGAGAATGTTTCCGCGAGTATTCGTTAAAAAAATGTAGCGTTTAAACACAACGTTGTAACCAAAGCGAAGTGAAATTTATCTAGTTTTGCAATTGACGTTTCTTTTTGCAAATTTGATTCAGACTTCAGTTTGTTGAAAATAAAGTTGGAAAATATGCCAGTATTTTGGACAATTTAATAGTAAAATACAATTTTTGTACTAGTTCGACTTGCGTTTGATTGTACAAACGGTGATTATTTTATTTGTATTGAGAGCCCCAGTAAATATTATCTTGAGGAGTTGGCTTTGTCTTTAAAGCTTTATTTTATTAAAATTACATGAAATTTGGAATTGTTATAAAATCACAATCGCTTTCACTAATTAGTTTGGAAATAAATGTAAAGGAAAAATGTTTTTTCAGCGATTTCAACAATTTTAATTGTTGTAAGATGTGACAGCGTATCTGCTCTTTAAAAATGTACTGCGACAGTATTAATAGAAAGGAAAAAAACCTAAAACTTAAAATTAAGTTTTGTGAAAATCACACCGGGAATTACATGAATGAGATTTTGCTACGCAATATAGCAAACAGATTGTTTTGAGAATGTGCTTAGTAAGCAGATTTCAATTCTAATGACAACAACTGTTAGTTTAAATACAATAAAAAATTGTGGTGCATGGCATTGAGCGAAACCTTTTCCCCCTTGATAATTTTTGCCCTCAAAATTTTACAGATTGACTAATTGCCGAAAGCTTTGGTCTAACCGTGCTTTAATAAAGGACACATTGTTTTAACGAGGTGTTACTGCAAGTCTCTGAACCCAGTCTTTTCCCAGAAACATTTTTTTTCAGAAAGGGTTAAAAACTTGCGCACACGTATCAAACACTTTAACAGTTTTGTTAACGGCCCATTAGTTGTCCTGATTAAGGCTTTTTAATAAAACCAAAAATTTGGCATTTACAAAATTTATAATTTTCGGTTCAATTTTTTTTATTTTTAAGGAGTGTGTGTCTCAACTTAGCATGCGAAAAATGCTTTCCGTTTCCATGGATGGGCCAAATGGTAATTGGAAATTCATTCAACAACTTCAGAAAGAGCATTCTGATCAATTTGGTGGTGTACAATTCCTGATGGTTGGGA
>JAOTRI020114798.1:0-12689 GCA_028564885.2 Zoanthus sanctaehelenae | reverse complement strand
GTTACTGTTCATCAGCAGGATACCTAAACTGTGTGCAATTCTACAATTGGTTTCAGCTCTATTGTAATAGATATCTGCACAGTCATAACTAGAATGCTGCTTAAAATTAATTTTTAAACATTTACTGTTTAACAGCAGAAAACATCTCTTTAGTTTCCGTGCTTCTCATTACTTTCTAGGCAAACATTTCCATATTGTTGTGGTAAATATTGTTGAAGTTATTGACAAAGGTTAAAACTGGAAGTGACATCGCCAGTACTCCAAATATGGAAGCAAACGCTCCAATGAGTTTCCCCTCCGCAGTGACTGGTACAATGTCCCCGTACCCGACTGTTGTAATTGTTTGAATGGAGTACCAGAAGGTTGCTGGTACGCTTGAAAATACAGTTTCGTTATCGTTTAATTCGGCGAAATACAGTAAACTTGATATGAAAACAACAACCACGAACAAACAAACGACAAGAAAACTGACTTCTTGTAAGGTTATAATTGCGCAATGTGTAACGATACGAAAGCTTCTGAAATAGCGAAACAGTCTGAACATTCTAAAAATGCGGAAAAGTCGTAAAAAGTTTATAAAACTTGAGAGAAACGTGTTTTTAATGTTGCTAGTCATAAAAACTAGGAAAAATTGGAAGATAGCCACCAAGTCGATTATATTTGAGGAAGACTTTAGAAACAAGTACTTCTGTGGGCAAGCTGTTAGGCGAAGCAAGAACTCAAAAGTAAACCAGCAATAAAGAACTAAGTCCAAAATAAACCACGATTCTTTCTCAGCAGATTGAAACGGTTCAACTATACCAATTAATACTGATATCATTATAGTTGTCACTGAAAATAGGGCTACAATCTGTGCGGCTTTTGAACTATCGGAATGTTCAAAGAGTTCCCAAATTTTGCGCTGAAAATTATTGGCCGGCAAAATTTTTTTCTGCTCTTCAATATAACCTTCCTTTTCCAGCATATGCCTTATGACATTTTTGTCCAGCTCAAAGAACTCTGCTTCTTCCTTAAATATTTTCATCGGCAAATCGCTAGGTCGGTGAAGCTTTCCGTTTGATTGATAAAAGAAAAGGATAAAGTGGAAAGCACGAAGGTTTCGCTGGAATACATACTGGTCAAGCTCCTTCACATAATATGTGTTTCTTTTTGTTGACGAGCCCAAAAGTGTGTTTGGAAACTTTTGAAGCGTTGAAAGATTTGTTTCGAAAATTATACCACTAACTCTGATAGAAACTCGTTCATCACACATCGCGTCTGACTCCAGTGAAGTAGCAAGTTAAATGATTCAAACCTCTTGTATTATAAACAACAGGTTTAAAAACAACGATGGTAAATACTTCCTGGAGAAAATTGCCTACAATCAATCGGTAGCTAATTTCACAAAAAAATGCTAGGAAACATTTTAAGATTTTAGCCAAGTTGTTATGTAATGCAGAAAATTGCATTGGCTGCGATTCTCAAGCGGTTTAAATTTTTCAGTGTTTTTCACATATTGAGGTTTTAGAATGCTTCTGGTAGAAATTTCTGAGGCGCCTTAAAATTAACGAAAAAATCAAATATTTGCTTAAAATTATACAGTGAGAATCAATATCGGTGTCCAGGCAATTATAAGATATCCTATTTACGAAACTAGGACTGGGAAGTCATTAAACTTGATGAAGTATGAAAAATATTTAAAAACGCATCAGAAAAACATTAATGAAGTCAGTTGGCTCTGACATTTATATTCATAGCATAACATTTAGTTTTCAGTATTTGTTAAGGTTCTGTTCTTGCTTCTGATATTCATAATTGGTTATTGAACATTTATAATCTATAGTTATATTCAAATACAAGTTAATTTAAAACAATAAAATATATATTTCTTGTTTTCTTATAATAGAATTCCTCTATTATCAGTAAAATTTTGGTGACAATGTTAAATAATTTATTTCAAGCGAGCAAAACAAGCCGCCAACAGGAAAATTGTAGGTTTTCGTTTGTTGATTATTAATGAAGTCTGGACCTTGTGTCCGAAAATATTTAGTACAAAATAATTTTTACTATTGCTCCATTCCGTAAGTTTTAATAAACCAACTTAGTTGTGTTACCATTAAGATCTCCATAAGTGATGTTTTCAATATATCTTAACTCTCTGAAAAAATCTAATCCTTGTTGGTAGCATGAAAATGTAACAGATTCATGTAGGAAACCAGAAGTTAATCTGTTGTTTGTTCAAAAAATCTTAAATCACCGCGTTTTTGCTATAAATACATGTAGTCTTAATGCTTTTAATATATAATAAAAAAAATATTTAACTAATATAAATGCATGCGATAAATTTTTAAACTTTTTCGAAAAGACTAACATTGTTTATGTGGAGCTAATGTTCAAATTATATAAATGAAAAAAAAAAATCATTCGGCTACTGTAGCTGTATGTGCCCTCACCAAACAGCGTGCCCATACAGGCGGCTAAATCAAACGGTTCGAAAAAAATTACTTTATTACACAAATTAAGTAAAATACATTTATTTAATTATCTTTATTTTGTAGTTTGAAGATTATTGGTGAAAAAAGAAAGCAATTCTGGTAGTAAATTCAGTCAAGATCTATAAAAACCGATGGAAATTTAGTACGAATGACGTCGTCTTTTCGAACCGTTTGATTTGGCTGCCTGAAGTCAATACAAACTTCACCTCTGCATGCCCTCTCCAAATTAATCTTTGTGTGACATAGAAATTAATCTGTGTGTACCCTCATTAAATTGATCTTTAAGTGTCCATAGAATATCCATCGATCGGTGTGTACCCTCGATAAAATGATCTTTGTGTAGCAATTTAAAATTCATCTGTGCGTGCCCGCACCAAATCGATCTTTCCGTTTCCATAGAAAATTCATGTGTGTACCCTTGTTAAATTGATCTTTGTGTGCCCTTAGAAAATCCATCTGTGTTTACCCCTGTTAAACTGGTTTTTGCGTACCTATACAATATCGATCGATCTGTGCGTACCCTCGCTTAATTGATCTTTGCGTGTCCATACAATATCCTGATCGATCTGTAAAGTTGACTTGTTTAGTTGTTATAGCACAGCGGTGCAGTAAAATCCCGGTAAGTAATTTCAGTTTAGAAGGACACTGGAAAAAAGATTTTTCGTGGCTTTTCCGCAGAGTGAAGGTCAAAACAGTACTTTCTAACCTTTGGTATACCTCCTAGTTACAGTACTAGAAAGATTAAAAAAGCGGTAAGACATGGTACTATAAACTGAGCGGATCTAGGGGTGCGCATGCACCCCTCTTGGTTTTAAAGAACATTTTTATATAACTAAAAACCTTCCCAGAACAAGCTAAAAGAGCAACTGAAACTTATTCTGTCTGTCATGGATTCTCTGCGGGCAGACTGAATGCAACGGATGACTTCGCTTGAAACCATTGACACAAAAGTCCATATTTCGAGAATAGAATGAGCTAATATTGCGGAGCCAGACCGTCCAGACACAGAATCAAACGCACTTGAACAGGGAGATAGTTTGGTTTTCCCCAATATTCACTGTACTGGGCATTTTATTTACATTATATTGCCGGTGACGTGCGAGTGCAAAAGATCAAACAATGACCTGAGAAGTCTAAATACTTACATCCACAATACTCGGAAAGAGAAAAGGATGAATGGACGCTTACCAACTAATAGTCCATTAGGATATGGAATTTGTCATATTTGGTATTATTGACGAGTTTGCGCGACAAAATCTCTCATCTCTAACAGATGGAGCTTTTGATAATCCGCAATAACTTAGACCAAAATATGAAAAAACATCTAACAGTTTATTGTTTAACGGGGGTGAACCTAAAAAATCGTTTGGACAGAAATAAGTTTGAATCAAAACTTTTGTGATAAAACTGATCTACATGTAAGCTTTACTCTACCAACAACCATAGCCAGCGAGCACTTGGACCATTTTGGTGTAATAATTACTGCCTTAAGTAGTTACACGCATCATGCTCCTTATTATCTAGGCTAAGCTAAAATCGCCAAAATGAAATCTATCAGATATCACTCTAAAACACAAAAACCGCGGCTAAGGTCAAAGTTTATTTCCTTCATCATTTTTGGAGTTTTAAACTGCAGCCTTTATAATCAAATGTCAAAGCTTAATGCAAAGTCCTTCTAAAGCCTACCGGCAAACAAAAATAGGTCTTCCTATGCATTTTCGTCTGACATGTGCTCCCTCCCAGACCAAAACCCTAGATACGCCCTTCCTATGTGTCTTTCAACTGCTTTGAAAGAAAAAAAAACTTTGCAAGGCATCAATCGGCCAAGAAGTATCAAGATTTCAAAACACGCTGCCATGCACTTAACCTCGTACCCAGGGTCATTTCACTGATGTACTAGCAACGTCAGTGAACAACATGATCTCGAGGTTGAAATTGGCGATTATCCTGAATTGCAAACGGGCGTCAAATTCGGGATTATCATGAATCCGGAGCACATACATTGCACCCTTGAATTTGCAGCATGTGTAGAGGCGGCAATCCACATAATTATATAAAATGGCGGATAACGGTCAGCAAATTACAGAGGAAGCTACATCAGATTCTGGCTGTAATGGTTAGTTAAGTTTCGTTTTGCATTACATTGTAGCTTTTTGTTATTATTGATTTTACGTTTAGATATTTTCTTTTAGACTTTAAGTAGTTATACCTTCGAACTATATATATATAGAGTAAATGACACAAAAAGCTCGCTAAAGACACAATATTTTAACACTACATATTTAAAAGTTTAAAGTTTAAAAAAAACTGCATCTAGTGTCTTTAAAAAAATAAAAGCAAGAGTAAGACGAATTATTACTGACATTGCATTAACTGTTCTGTGTTTTTTCGTAAACTTCAAGACTCGGGTGTATGTGTCAATGATTATATTTTCTACGTATAAATAATAATTGTCAGTAGTAACTTAAACTCTTATCTTCGAATTATATTCAGTAATGACACAAAAAGCTCTGTAGACTCGCAATAATTCATCACCTAGTACATATTATAATTTTTGTCACCTATATTATTATATTTTCCACGTATAAGTAACGGAAATATGTAACTTTAACTTTTACCTTAAATTAATATATTTGGTATCACTGATTTGAAATTGGTTGGTGCTCTCTGATACTATTATTTTCTTTTTAATGATCTTTTATAGGCTGCAGTTTCTACAGTTGTTTTTTCTAAGCAAGCTCCGGTGGCTCATAACACTGAACATACAACAGCAAGTTTAAAAAAAAACTATGGATAATATTATTATGCAGTCTTATATATGCAATGTCAATATCATTACATTGCATTTACAAATGGTAATACTACCGGTACTGCTAAAAACTACAAATAATAATGTTTATGTATTATAAACTATAATTAACAATAAGTTTTATGACAAAATTTTTAGATATGCTAACAACATTAGGTAGTAATGTAAATTGTAAAGACTAAGCCTAAGGTTTTTTTTTTAAATATTAAGATCTTGGACAAAGCCAAGAACAAATTTTTATTCCACTCCATACTTGGAAGTCTTTTCTCTTTAACTTCTTTATCAAAAGTTTTCATTTCTAAAAAAAAACAAGATCTCAAAATTTATTTTCCACCAACAATAACTATATCAAACAAAAAATAAGGTTGAATTTCAAAAGTTCAGTTTGAGTTCCAGATCTCAAGCAATGTATTATGAACTGTTAATTTTATATGGTTTCTTCCTCATTGCAATCTTTAATTGAGTCACTTGTTAAACATTTGTTGCTTACAGACTTTTATAAATTAGTAAATGCATGCTAAAGTTACTTATTTATATTAAATATTTTAATTTTTTTTCTTGTATGTTAAGAATTCTATTTGATTAATACGGGTATCTGTAACTTAGTTTTTGAGCATGTTAAAAAAGATTAAGTGCGTTTTATTTTACTCAAAACTGAAAAATGGTTATAATTTTGATTTTTGAAAGCTCTTGGAGGTTTTTCAGGTTGGTCCAGCAATTTTTAAATACTTAAATTTATTCATAATTCCACTTCTGGTCATGTGGTTGCAGAGAGTGAGAAGTGGTTTAGTGAGTGAAATGTTGTGTATGCAGATAAATTAGTTCTGATGAGCGAAACAATGGAGGTAGTGAGGGAGAAGTTCTGGAAATGGAAGGAGGCATTTGGTAGCAAGGGGCTGAAGGTGAACCTACTGTAGAAAAGACAAAAGTGTTAATTAGTGAGTGGTGCAGAAGGTGAAGTAACTGCTAGGAACTATGGTAACTAAAGAAAGATCCATGTGGCATTTGTGAGAAGTGAGTAATAGCCAATTCAGTATTGTGTGGGAAATGGATACAAGATAGATGTGGTAAAGTTAAGAGAGTGACCCCAAGGGTGGGGCAATATTTAAGATAAAAGGAATGATATTATATTGGCATTGTGTAAGATCGGTGATGTTAAATGGGAGTGAGACATGGTGTTTGATGGAAAATGAGCTGGGAATTTTGAGAAGAACCAAGAGAGCCATGGTGAGAGCAATGTGTGGTGCTAAACTGGTGGAGAAAAAGAGAACAGGGGACCTAATGGAGATGTTTGGATTGAAGGAAACAGTGCTTCAAATGGCAAAAGCGAATGGAGTGAGATGGTATGGCTAGGTGTTAAAGAGGGGTAATGGCCATGTTTTAAAAAAGGTATCGAACTTTTAAGTGAAAAAAAAGAGGAAGTGAGGACGACTGAGGAAGCAATGAAAAATGCAAGGGTAGAAGGAGAGCAGGGTTCTCAGTAGAAGCCGGCAACCGGCGAATTCCGCCGCCTGTCAAGACGAAAGTAGCCGCCTATGCTGACAATGAAATTTGCCATTGTGTGCCAAATTATTTTAACGGGTATTCAAGAAGTAAGCTACTGCAGTTATTTCTACGAGGACGATATAACTAATTTCACTGGTTACATTAAATTTTATTTCTTGTCAATGTAAATCAATATTTACAAAGTATAACTGGTAAAGTTTATTTTATGCTCGTGTTTGAGTCTTTTTTGCTAAGTTAATCTGATTACTTAAATACAAAATTTGGTGCCCCAAAATAGTAGAAAACGTATCTCTGCAAACATGGAGTTTCAAAATTTTCCGAGGAAGCATGACGCCGGAACTATCCGTCTGAAATCACTTATTGGCCGTCTAATCAAAAACCTACTGAGAACCCTGGGAGAGCAGGTGTTGGTTTGAGGAAGGAGGATGCATTAAACCGAGCAAGATGGAGTGGGAGTTGGAGAGATTCCTGCCATAGTGGGGTAAATCCGGCCACCCCCATTTACAGGGATAAACCTGGATCAAAATTGGATTGATTACATCGTAAGTGAAAATAATTTTGGAACTTGTGTTTCAGACTATAGTCATTTAGTGATATAACCTTTGACTATGTAAGTCCAAAATTGTAAATTCAAAACCTCTAAAATTTTTAATGTACTTTTAAAGTATTGTTATAGACTCTGACTTGATTCATGATGCAAACTGTTTTCAAATAAAAATGATATAAAATTATATAGACACATGAGCATGCATCTAAAACTTGACAAGCTCATAAAGTTACTATTTCTTGCATCTCGGAAGTTACTGTACGCTATTTTTCTTTTTATTATGGAAGAGAACATATTAGTCGTAGAGTTACCAAATTTCTCAATTAAGTTTAATTTTTAAGAAAATTTAATTTGATGAAGTTTGCAAAATGGTTAAGGTTTGCATCTCTTACAAACGTGTCAATGGAAAACATTTAGAGAAAGTTGAATGTTCTAAAAAAATTAGTTCTAGCATTTCATGTGTCTATTGTGTTATGGATGCTATTGGGAAGTTTGAAGATCTCTTGAGAAGCTAGAGAAGCACTTGGCTTTGCCTCATGCTGCGCAAACACTTCTCTTAGACTATCCCAACTTCCCATTGAAGTGCATCTATAGGTAAGGTAGTTATTGCAAAAGATTATCACGCATGCTCATGTAATGATAACAGCAGACACATGGTATGTATGCATGAATTACTTCTTAGTTATGTTATAAGACAGTATTACTAATCAATTGCATCATTATTATTTTATTTTTTATAAGTTATGCATTCATCATCTTCAAGGTATGCCCCAGCCAGTTCTAAAAGGAAATTTAACCAGCTAGTAGGCCAGAAGGTAAGGTTTAATGAATTTGAATTATAAAATTAATATTAAAACAGGGACTTTTGTGAGTGCAAAATGTCATTCAGTGTCACTATATATATTATATTCTCATGATTCTTCTAGAAATGTGGCTCATGTGGCAAACTTTGTCCGTCAGCTCTACAAAAATGCCCTGGTGATGAATGTACATTCATTTTTAACAAGAAAAGGAAAGATTGGGGGAAAATTAAAAACAAGAAAAAGACAAACCCAACTGATCAAAAGGATATTCTTGAATACAGGGTAATGTGACTTTTAATTACATTTGCTAAGAAAGTTACCATAAATACTTGTGAAAGTGCCACAGCAGTTATTAATATCAACAAGATTTTGTTATGGCACTTACTTTAAATGCAGTGCTTTTTTCAGGGTGCAGTATTTATTTAGAAAAGGTCATCACAAAGTATAACGTTATGAGTCAGAATAACATACTAAAGATGTGTAAGAGTTTATAGATGATGAAGTTATCAAGAAATGTAACAAGTATATTTAGATCTGCTTTGCAAGCCCAGATTTAATAGTTTTCTGAAAAATAATACAAGTTTGGAATAGTATAAGGTGGTAATTGTTTCTACTCGAAAGATTCATGTACAAGTTAAATTCATATTTGATTGGTGGGTGCAGGTGCTGTGTTTATTCAAAGTTTGATACATATTTGATGATTTACTGTATGTATATGGCAGGTTTGGTTATGAGTTTGTTTGTTAGCAAAATAATTCCAAAAAATATAGTCATAGACCGATTTTTATGTAGTTTTAAGGAAGTGTCATAAATAGGATGAAGAGGAACTGACTATATTGATGTGTTATCCAGATAGCAATGTATAAATCCGAGAATTTCTTCGAGGATTCTTTAGCATTGCGAGATAGGGCTGTTTTCAATTGCAATTTATGTTTATAAAATTCCATAAATTAATCAATACAGACAATGGGTCATTGGATTTCGTGAAAGAGTTAATCAATTCTTTCTTGCGATTTCGACAAACTGTCAGTTTATATTTAAGCTAGCAGCTTTGGAATGATTGTTTGCATATTTTCATGTGTACATGTAATTTGTTTGACATCAATGTGGCAGATTGATATAATTTATGTCATTCCTTAATAGAATAGTTGTATATAATTTATGAATATCAAAATAAATTGTTTTGTGGGAATCCTTATTTAACTGTTGGAGGTCTGCACTGTTGGAGTGCTTAAGCTCTAGTTTTATTTTTTCTCGACTTTATCAAAAAAAATATCGCAAGTAAGTTTAAGTCCATTTTAATTTCTCGACGTTTTGATGCAGTCCAGCATCATTTTCAAGAGTTAATATACATTCGAAATAGAGTATGAAAGATCTGTGCTCTTAGAGTCTAGTTATTAACTGGATTTTTTGTTTTACGGATGAATAATATGTGGTGAATTGAGCTTTTCAATGTCTTAATTTGAGATGCTTTTCGTTGTACAGGCTGATGTTCTACATGTGCACCACGAACATGATGTTGTTGTCTTTTATAAGAAAAGACATAAAAATGGATTTTCCTTTTCATGTTATGGGACTCCAGGCATTGGAGAATGTTTTGCAAGGGAAGCTCCTGAGGGGAAAATGGCAAGAGATTTGTTTGAAGCATTTGTAAAATCAAAAGGTAAGGATGCCCAATAGGTAACTCAGTGGCACGGCAGTATCCCGCATTGCGTACATTTCAACTTACTCTTAGCATTACAATTAACATCTTAATTTTGCTATTTTTAAATACTCTTTCCTTAGCCTCACTAAATGAATTGTACTTATCGTCAAAGCATTCTTTTTTATTATACAGTTAAAAACATCCGGTTAATTTACTTGAAACTGTTGCAGTAATCCTTTATAAGGACTTATTTTCAGTTTAGGTATAAGTTTATATCAAAGCAATAAAAAGTTTCGATGAAGAAGCTTTTCCATTAAGACTGAACAGGTTTAGGAAAGATGTTTTAAAAGTGTTTATGGATGTGTTTTGCAAAATACGCAACATGTATAATATAAGGCTCCTAGCAAACTAAGGTTTCAGTTCCCCAAAACATTTGTCTTCTATAGAAAAATATTGTTCATTTACCTTTTAGTAATTCACTGTTTATTCACGAGCTACATGTTGTTTATTTTGTCTCACAAACTCCCAAACAATTAAAATTGTTATGTTTTTAAAAGTTTTTGTTGTGTTTTTAAAGTCTTCGTAGTTTTGTAATAATGGAAGACCTATGGGAAATTTATGAAAACATTTAACTGTTTTTTTTTTTCTGAATATCAAAAACTATAGCTAAAGTGCCTCAACAAGAGGGAACTTCAACTCTATCAACTGTTTCAACATTGAGCAAGCAGGCGTCATCGTCAACATCGTCGATAAAATCCATCTCATCAAGTCCACCTTCATCTTCAAACACACAGACTTCAGCTGTAGTTCCATCAACAGCGTCATTTAGTTCATCGTCCATAAAATCCACCTTAACAAACCCACCTTCATCCTTTAACACACAGAGTTTAACTGTAGCTCCATTAACAGCTTCATTATCTTCATCTTCCATACATTCCATCTTACCAAACCCACCTTCATCTTCTAACACACAGACTTTAACTTTAGCTCCATCAACAGCGTCATTATCTTCATCTTCCATACAATCCATCTTACCAAACCCACCTTCATCTTCTAACACACAGACTTTAACTGTAGCTCCATCAACAGCGTCATTATCTTCATCGTCCATAAAATCAACCTTACCAAACCCACCTTCATCTTCTAACACACAGACTTTAACTGTAGCTCCATTAACAGCGTCCTTATCTTCATCGTCCATTAAATCAACCTTACCAAACCCACCTTCGTCTTCTAACACACAGACTTTAACTGTAGCTCCATTAACAGCGTCATTATCTTCATCGTCCATAAAATCAACCTTACCAAACCCACCTTCATCTTCTAACACTCAGATTTTAACTGTAGCTCCATCAACAGCGTCATTATCTTCATCGTCCATAAAATCAACCTTACCAAACCCACCTTCATCCTCTAACACACAGACTTTAACTGTAGCTCCATCATCAGTGTCATCGTCTTCATCAATAAGATCTGCCTTACCGAATGCAGCTTTATCTTCAGCTGCACCGACATCAGTATCCAGATTATCCTTAGCATCTATGACATTGCCAAGTGATCATACTGCAGGTTAGTTGCCCTGTACTTCATAATCTTGTCAATATTTACAATATAAACTATCTGTTCTTTTCCTATAGATGTTAAAATATTAAATCGCCCTGATGTAGAGATATTGGATACTTTCCCGTAGTTGATAATGAATATATAATAATCGAAAACTTTAATTCCATGATCTTAAATTTTATTATCAAATAACTATCTTTATCTCTATGCCCTCTCCAGTACCTTTTCCATGTTTCATAATTCAGAACCGGCTGTTTTTAATGCAATATTTTCTTCATGTTTTCTCAAGTTTTACTGTGAAAAAAATGACAACATATTAAATATCTCCGATTTTAAAGTTTGTATTTCTTTCACAATACCGTTACTTGTCATAGACCTTAGACAATTCCCAGGGCTCTAGAAATGACTTAAAAAAGATCTCGATTCCTAGTGATATTTAAGCAACGTAAAACTTGAGCCGCAAAAGATTGAACATGCTTTTTGATTTATCATCATTTCCATAATTTTGCGAATTCGTAACAATGCGACTTATTAGCCGTTTATTATCAAAATGAGAGTGTTAAGGTAACACTCTTTGAATTGTCAGTTTAGCAATGTTTATTGCAAGTTAAGCAAGTTGATCTTTGCTGTTATATTTTTCAGGAACAGATGCTGTTAGATTGGTTGCCTTTTTAGATGATGGTGAAAAGACTGTTGCTTGTGGTTGGGAACAACCTAGAAGAACCCGTCTCCATGGCCACGATATTCCCCCAGGTCATGTTTGTGTTCAATTGACGAAAAGCGTTCCAAGTGTCCCAGCACCAGTTGTGCTAGGTGATCCAGATGAAAATGCTTTTTTGCAATCTGGTGGCTTCTTCGCTTTGCCAATTGATAAGCTGAGGATACCTTTAATTGTTAATGGTCTTGTTGAGCTTAAAACCTATAGTGGTAAATGTTGAAGTTCTTTTTGACTTGGAAGATAGACAAAGAGACAATATTTTAACCTTTAAAGCTTTTCATGATAGAATCTGGCTGTTCGGGGAAGGCTAAATATATTTCAAGTTAATTGATATTTCTGATTTTTGTGTTCAAAGAAATTTCTAAAATTTTATAGGTCGTATGGATTGAATGCTGCTTCGTGGTTATGATATATGTATAGAAATGTATAGAAATAAATGAGAGAAAAATAACATATATAGCCCTTGGCGGGAATCTAAGTGTTTTATCTACATATAATACCATATATGCGTACCTTTAATTTACGGTGTTCAACTTATCAATAGAGTAAAATATCGCCCTGGGAACCCCTACAGTTACCATCTACATAACATTGTCCGGCTGCGTTGCCAGCGTGGTTGGTCCT
>JAOTRI020114787.1:0-12690 GCA_028564885.2 Zoanthus sanctaehelenae | reverse complement strand
ATATGGAATTGTAGGCAAGATGTTTGCAGGTAAGTTAGAGGATGGGTTTCCAGTACAGTTGTATGATGGTATGTAGAAGGATGTGTTTCCAGTGGGATTGTAGGCAAGATGCTTGCTGGTTTGTTAGAGGATGGGTTTTCTGCACAGATGTATGCAGATAGAGCTGATGACCAGTATTTGGCTCTTGGACTTTGCTACCAGGCCCACATTATACCTACTAATAAAAGTACCTGATTTTAAGTTGAAGCTATATCCTTTAGGTTACGAGCCTATTGGTCCATGGAGCAGATATAAAATTATATGGTCAGGTTTATTTAATGTGAAGCAGATAAGACACTAATCCATCTCAGACTATTTTCCTTCAAATGCTGGTACTCATTTTCCTACCCCAAAATGATGGAAAGCTGAGTTGGCTGATTAACAATTTTATGAATTAATATTCAAATTGGAATTAAACTATTTTTTACAATCCAGATGATTATGGTGAGGATAGGGCCCAGACCTCTTCATCTTATATAACCCCCAATGGTTATGAAATGGATCTCTATGGCGATGCTCCTGATAAGATGACATACACTGAGCAAGCAAACAAACGAAGCCACTGCAGGCGTTTGACGAGGTAGAATTTTCAGTCGTATTTAATTTTGTAGTACCTCACTTTAACATGACATGTTGATGTGCTTACTGGTGTTTAACATTGTTAATATCTCACCCCATTTATTAAACCTTGACCTTGAAATTTAATCTGTGCTCCTAATAATAATGAAAACTTTATTTTTAAAAAAATTGTAAATTTCACTCAAATAAGGTAATTTACAACATGCTACTTGGATTGCAAACATATGTTACAAAACAATTTGAATCAATACTTAAACATGCTAAGAACTGAGATAAAGCAAGTAGAAAAACAATTGTCATTAAAGGTAGATTAAAGTTGCTCTTATTGCCATGTTTGTTGTTTTACGAACAAAATCCTTTTTTCTGAAGATCACTGACTTACAAATCATCCAGTGTTGTAAAGAATGAAGAACAATGTCTCGAAAATATACCAAGAGAGCTGATAGATGTGTATTTTTGTATGTGTTTATACCATTTACTGTATTTTACAATATTTATAGCAAAAACCTATCCTGACCCAAATTGTAATGTAAATCAATTACTTTGTAAACCAACTTCCAAGTATTTTTAGCTTTAAAGTTATTTTTGGAAGTTGGTACCCTATGTTATTTATTTAAACAAATGATGTAAATTTTAACATTTTTTTATTTATGGGTACAAAATAAAGATTCTTCTTCTTCTTTAGAAAGATTGATGTTTCAAAAGCTGCTGCGCAATTCCCTTACAAGATGAACAAATTTAATGTTTTTTCTTTTAAAGTTACTTTCAAGATTTGATTCAAATCCAGCCATTAATTGAAGTACAACTTATATTTAGAGAACCAGATGATTTTTAATAGTTAGATCAGGACTTAGAGAGTCTCCAGTTATTATACTAAATCAGAAAGGTCAGTAAAAAGAACAATGTTTCTTAAAGGCTGAAAAGTTAATGCCAGAAAGTTTAGAATTGATTTATGTCTCCAGGTAAAATGCTTAAGATACGATTGACAGCCAGCTACTATAAGCAAAAGACTTTGTTTCAGGAGCTGAGCAGAAAGAACAATCAGAGGTTGCCGAAATTCCCCATTCCCCAATTTTTACGCGCTGGCTGTGAATTATTAATGTAACGTCTAGTGAAGTTGAATATGATATTTGGAAGTTTAGATTGGGATCTACTGACGAGAGTTTGTTGAGCTTGGTAAAAGAGAATTTCATAACGTTTGTGAGGAAAAATCCTTAAGAAGTTAACTCATCAACAAGTTTGCTCAACTTCATTGTATTTAAAAATGAAATTGAAAATGCGGTCATGAAGACTGCGAAACGTCGAATTTATGTGTTAAGGTAGTTGAAGAAATTTTTCTTATATATTGGATGGAACATCAAGTTTTGGTTTGTTTTGGCTAAGATTTATGGAAAATAGTTTGAAAGACTAAAGTCAGTTTATCCTTGTCCCCATTTCCATCACCTCATCATCATGATGTTGTAAAAATTGATCATACCTTCAGATCGTAATCAAGTTTGATTATGAATTTTCCCTAGCTTCATCCGGTTATCAGATTATCTGATCGTAAACACCATGCATGTTCTGTGTGTGAACTCTGTTGCAACTTTGTTGAACTACCTTGAAGAGCAATTGCAACACACACCCCCTCTGTCAGATGTTCTTGGACCCCAATCAGAAGGAGAAGAGAGGACTGACAACAACAGTGTGATGGAAGTAAGTTTTGGTTGTCAAAAAAATGTGCTGTTGTCCTTCTCATGTACAGAGACTTCGACATTGACATACGTTTATTCATCTTTATTTTATTTATCAGTAACCATGGTGACTGTGACAATACTGGTCCTATCAGTACCCATGGTGACTCTGACAATACTGGTCCTATCACTACCCATGGTGACTGTGACAATACTGGTCCTATCAGTACCCATGGTGACTCTGACAATACTGGTCCTATCAGTACCCATGGTGACTCTGACAATACTGGTCCTATCAGTACCCATGGTGACTGTGACAATACTGGTCCTATCAGTACCCATGGTGACTCTGACAATACTGGTCCTATCAGTAATGTCACAATTTTGTGTTGGTGATCAGTTTAATAACCTGCTCTACATAAATTCTCGTACTTCAATGGATAATTTAGCTTGCACCTTGTGTTCAGCAGGTCATGGGTTCAAAGCCTATCAGGAACTCAGATTTGTTTTTTCCTACTTTCATGGCATGTTGGTTATAATATTTCACTTTTCATAATATCTATAATATTCCATAATTTAGAATCTAATCTACATGGTATATATCATCAAAATATGGGGTGTTCTTAAAACAGTATCAATATTATTGGCTCAGTGAGACAAATTAAATTGTCTTTTCCATAATGAAAATATAATTCGAATTCAGTTGAATTATGAAAACCTTCTATGCGAAAGGTTTCAGAAATTGATTTTTGCCTTGAACTTGCAATGGAGTCAGTATCAGTTTGTAAAGATAATATTATAATTATAATTGTTGGGGCATGTTTCAAGGATACCATGCAGACGACCAACTGATTTTAGTGGCCTTGCAGTGAACTGTTTAAGGGATGTGAAAGAAACCAGGCCTAAAACAACCTAGGGATGATCTTTAGTGTACAAGAAGTGGGGGTTTTTGGGATATGGCAGGCTGGTAGACTTAGGGTCAACAGAAATTTAGTACATTTTTGAGGCTTCATATAAAGCACAAATAAGACATTGTACAAAGTTAAACATTACCTTTAGTTAATAAAAATAATTGTCTAGGCTTGTTACCTCTATAGTATAATTATAAATTGATGATAGATAAAAATTTTTCCAGATCTCAAGTCAAGGCCAGGGCCAGAATGAGGAACAGGGTGAACTTCATCCATTGTATATGACAGAGCTGCTGCTAGAACCAAGCATGTTGCTGTTCTATCCAAATCTTGATGACTTCTTAGAGGGGCAGGGTGAAGTGATCAAGCGTTTCCAAGATGCAGTTCTTTCAGTTGCGAATCTTGTTCCAGATTCATATTTTGATGCATTCACAAGGTCTGTTAGGTTACTTACCAGTGCTTGACATGAGCATCATTGCACAATTATTAATCAAAAATTTGATTTAACTTTTAACTAGTGCAAGGTGATCTCAAGAGATTTTAGCCTGCTTTTCCAGTCTGTCTATTGGTATTAAAATGGGATTAAAAGATGTAGAGTTGCTTACAAATGGTGGCATATCCAAAAGCGTTAGAATTCTATTCTACTCACTTCTAATGGTTTTTATTGTTAGACCGATCATAAATGGTAAAGTAGAAGAGAAAACAGCAGGTGAAGGCCCAAGTTTAGCGACAATGTTCGAAGATGATAGACATCTGCAAGACATAATACAGAGTATTAAGGTAATGTATACATTACAGGGCATCCAGCTAATGAACAGTAACTGTTTTGCTATTTTTTCAGCAGTATTATAGTTATGTTTGTTATCTCTACACTTGTACCTGAACAATAGTTAGCTAGGAAATCAAGCTTTCGTTTATTTTATTTGCCAATTAACTTGAAATGGTATTTCTGTTAAATGTTAACTGTGCGTTTTAGGATGCCGTGTCATCAGCATTTGATTCTGCCTGCCAGTACGTGAACACCTTTGAACAATACCGCCAGTTTTACCAGGAAAACGAAATGCTCGATTTGGAAGCTCTCAAGCAAGGAGAGCATGGTGAGATTATACACAGTAGGAAATGGGTGATTGGGAGAAGATTGATGCTTTATAAGGCTATCTTTATTACAATATCCGTTTGGACTGGATAAATTCTAGAGCTTATAGCAATGTTTCATGATAACCTGTCATTTTTTTGTCTTACAATTTTCTATCAATACTTTATATTTAATGAATTATGAAGAAATTTACCAAAAGGCTGGAAAAATAATTTTTAACAGTTTGTATTATTGACATCATACCTGTGCATGTTCACTTTATACAGTACATCTCTTTTTGAAAATATTTTCAAATGATAATCATATGAAGGTTTTTTGATCGTAACTAAAATTATGGCTGCTGAACTAAATATAAGTTATCGATTAAGTTTTAAAACCATAAAATTTAAATTATTGACCTGTTCTTGTTTGATTTTGTCTAGATGTTGAATTCTTCTCAACCTCCCTTGATAAATACAATAATGAACACCAGCTTGCTGTTGCCGTACCTGACAAGAAACCAATTGGAATGATTTTAGTCGATGCTAGAAAGATGAAAGAAGTTCTTATTCCATCTCCACTAAAGTGCTTGGAAGTAAGGGTTAAAAAAATTATGTACATAGTGTTGTTAACATTATTTCTTTATGAGAGTAGGGAATATTTACTCTGAATGCAAGTCATGCATGCTATCTGCATATAAGTAGACAGTGAAAGCGTGTAATGCTTGTGGGATGTGGCTGAATTGACAATAATCAAGTACATATAGCACATCATGGTAGTGTATCTAACCTGTAGCCACTAATAGTGCCATTACAGCAAAGTTAGGA
Organism: Zoanthus sanctaehelenae; assembly: GCA_028564885.2. Lineage (NCBI taxonomy): Eukaryota > Metazoa > Cnidaria > Anthozoa > Zoantharia > Zoanthidae > Zoanthus > Zoanthus sanctaehelenae. The sequence goes on along the minus strand of JAOTRI020114787.1, from coordinate 7,586 downwards.
CGCTATAGCGGGAGTTAATTTATAAATCTGCTATAGATAAAAGTGAAAAGGAATTTTTTTTCTTTGTATGCAAAAGAAAAAGATTGTAGGAATTTCTGTAGAATGTTTTCTTTTAAGACAGATTGTTTTATTTCAAACAGTATGCAATAACTAGTAAGCAAGACAGCAACTTTTTTTTGTTTTCTCGTTTCTTTTTGTCAACAAAAGCGATTTAGCAACTGGTAAAATCTTATCTCTTATTAATTGTGTCTATAAAATGTTCTTATTATTATCATTATTGTTGTTTTTATTATTGTTATTAATATTGTTCCATACTATTATTATTATATTGTTATTATTATTCATTGGTAGCAAATATGGTAAACAAAATGTTGGTTTCGTTACTGCTAGGTAATCAACACCATTCTTCCTAAATTGGCGAAAAAACGGGTCGATGGATTGATGGAGTTCTGTCAGGACGCACAGTTTCGGCTTGAGATAACTCCTACAACTACCATTGAATATGTTCAGAGCTTAACATTCCTTGATGAGATACAAGAAAAGGTAACTTGTTTGCTGTTGTTTCTCTTTTATATAGTTTGCTTAAAATTCTCAAGTGGAAAACTTTGAAACAGGTGTGGAAGGTGTACCAACATTCTTATCTTCATTTGATACATGTAAATTGGAAATTTGTCCTTTTCCTTTCAATACATATGTTATAAATGTTGGAATCATTGAAGATGTTATTAAAACAAGACAAAAGTACGTCGAACAATAATCAATTTATTCCTCTTTAGGATGAACGTAATGTTACATCATTATTATCAGTGGAGTAAAAAGCTGATTTAATAAGAATCAATAGCTTTCAACCTCATCTTTTTGTTCATCGTATGGCGATAAATAAAAAGTTTATACTTTTTATAATATTTTATATGTTTTGTATTGTACTGAAGTTATTGTTTTTCCAAATACAGATTGATGATACTGAACTAGAAGGCCAGATTGTAAAGGATCTTTATGAATTGATAGAAAACTATCACGTGCCAACTCCACCCGAAGATCTTGCAGTGTACCAGGTATATTTGTTTTTGATAATGCATTGTATTTGTTTTATTAATAAAAAAACTGATACATTTTTACCAACCATCCTCTCATTTGCCCATCCATTGAACTCTATCTATGCTTGCAACCATTCATTTATTTATCCAGATCTTATTGCTTCACTTAAAATATCGTCCGGTTAGTATTCGCATTACCTAAGTGAGTTGTCAGTTGCATGGAAAATTCTTAACAAAACCCATTCCTTTTATTAAGACTTTGCGACCAACAATAGCAGCAGTACGAAATGCGATTGACAAATCCTTGGCTGATAGAGATGCCAATATCGATAAATTCTGCACAAGTGTGGACAAAGACATCTCCTTTCTCAATAAAGAGGTCAAAGAACTCAAGCAACGAGCTCAGGTAAATCTCTTTTTTTCTCTTTTCATTTCCGGTAAATCCTTGTATTCAAGCAGAAACGAAGTTAATAGGAAGTTGTCCGATCGAATGTAATAGTGCTCCCTCTAAATGGCTATAAATTTTGTAATCAAAATGTACATATACTTTAACTCAGTCGCGCTATACAAATGTGTAATCTAATATGTAAATGAGGACAAGACACTGAAAACGACAAAGTAATTTACGTTTTGGATGTAGGATACTAAAGTGAGTGTGATCCCAAGAACCAAGAGTGTTCTTCTTTGTAACTTTTTTGTATTTTCTATTTCTTGTGAAATAGATTGCATCAATACTTAAATAATGTAGTTTCATCATAAAACGTTAATGGATTTAATCAGAGCACATTTTTAAGAACTTTTGTGTCTGAGATTTAAAGCATTCCGTACTGGAATTACAGTTGTCTATTTGATCGAATAGATACATTATTTTGTTTTGAGATTATCTATTGCCGCTTTTATGTATTAGCTTAAATGAAATAGTCAATTACTCTTAATACAAGATTTTAAAAAGAAAGTTCTAGCACTTCTTATCTCTTGATCTTTAATGCGACCTTCATGCTTGCTTAGCTTGTGCTGCGTAGTGAGAGGTGAAAATATTCTAGCTGACGTTTATTTGCTACTTCTGCTTCAGGATCCCAACATTCTGGATTCCAATTCTCAACCGGATAGTGTTCTCCAATTATTATCTGGTTTACAAAAGAAGATGGATGACTTGCAACAAATGGCATTCACTTACAAATCATATCAGAAAAACTTTAAAGTACGTCTGCAGTTTTTCTTTTTATCAAGCTGTTAACTAATTCGTAGAAACCTCTGTCTTTTTAAGAATTTTGGATAAGTTGTAGTGGAACTCAAAAGATCTGAAAAATTTTCCAGAAAACTTATAAGGTGTTGAAAAATATTGTGAATTTAAGATTTAAATTCAAAATTAGCCTAGTTGGTAAGGTGCCAGTCTGTTTTGCGGGAGGTCTCGGGTTCGATTCTCGGCCGGACCACCACTCAGGCTCTTAAAATAATTGAGGAGAAAGTGTTGCCTTTGCTCTAACATCTGCAAATGGTTAGACTTTCGCATCTTCCCGGATAAGGACGTTAAACCGAAGGTCCTCGGGGACTTCTGTGTATGTGTGTCTGTCATGTGAAAGGTCTCCCTCCACATTAGAGTGGTGGAGGGCCACGTGTTAGATAACTCACTGGGTTAATCGTGTCACCCTCCTTAAATGAAGTCTATTTATTTATTTTATTTATTTATTATTATTCTGTATATTGCTTCATGAACTGATTCATCACGTAACATCAATCGTACATACTTTTACCACAAGCAAAGTTGATACACATATTTAACATATGCTTATACACTTGAAAATTCAAAAATTCTATTGTACGAAGTTAGAAAAATCAAAACACTTTTAAAAGCATTATACTTAAGACAATAAGATGTTAAGTTACTTTACTTGTTGTATAACAAGGTGGAAGTGACCAAGTATGAAGAACTGGAAGAGGTTCATGCAGAGTTGAAGCTGAAACACGCTCTGTGGAATTCTCTGGTTGATTGGGATGTATCCTATCAGGATTGGATTGATGTAAGTAGAGGAAAAGATAAAATCTCAAGTGTATTGTTCTTCTAATATTATATTTTATTATTTGTTTTTAATTTTAGTAATAAATTTTGTATAAGAAAATTTGTAGTATTTGTTTACTAAAGAATGATTCTTACTTGCAGATCAAGTTTGACGAGATAAATCCGGAAACTCTTAGTGGACAAGTAATGAAGTATGCTAAGACTGTTGTTCAGCTGGAGAAAGGTTTGCCTCCAAACGCAGTTGTCCCAATCTTAAAAGAAAAAGTAGAAAGCATGAAACACAAGGTATAGTATGAAATCACTTGACATTATATACAGACATTAACATCATTAACCGACAACAATTTATGCCTTTAGAGTCGAATGTCACCATTTTGAAACGAGTTTAGTGTTTATATGTTGCAAAGTGTTGAAAGTTAACCGCCAGATTTACAATCTTAGTTGTAAATATGTCAAAATATAGATAAACTAAAAGGTGAAATTGTTTTTAGTGATTTATGTATAGTGTTTTTTTGTTTGTTATAATTTCTCCATGTTTGATCTACAGCTGCCTGTCATAACCAACTTACGAAACCCATCCCTGAAACAAAGACACTGGGATGCTATTCAGCAGATCTTCAATTATCATTTCAAAGATGATGAACCGCTGAACTTGGGACTTCTCAATAAAATTAATGCGTTTGATCATACAGAGAGTATTGAAGAAGTAGCTGGGCAGGCGTCCAGTGAAGCGTCTCTTGAAGCCATCTTAAAGAAGGTTTGTTATTATATCACGATACAAATATTCTTGCTTATTGATTTTTGAACTGTTGACTGACCAATCACAGAAAAACTCCGAGTTCAAGTTGGTACTTGCTTCTACAGGTGAGTAAGCTTGTTCGAGTAAAATGTCTTTTTCAAGGACAAAAGATGATGTTCAAGCTGTTTGATCATTCTTTAATTACTAAATATTAATTAGATTATTCTTGATAAGATTTATATTTCTTAATATTTTTATTGCAACCCCTTTAGCTATATAAATTTTGTTTGATTCCCTACCCATATATCTTCTGTAATGTAAGTCAGCTAAAGTTATGCAGTTTTCCATTGTTATTATCTGTACTGAGTTTCTATCTTTGCTAATTTTGAGACTTTTCATCCTTTGGTGTAAATTTCAATGTGGTTTGCTTTGGTCTTCTTAGTTTTAACTTATTCTTAGTTATGATAACCAACTCAGCTATTTGTAGCCTTCGAATATCTTTAAACTGTTTTTGTCGTTAAACAAGGTGTCATTTAGTACTAAATATAAACAGGGGTCGTTTTACAAATTTAAAAAAACTAGTTTCCTTATTAATAGGTTGAAGATGCATGGAAACAAACGGAGTTCATTGTTCTTCCTCACCGGGACTCTAAGGACGTGTTTATCTTAGGGGGAGTGGATGACGTTCAAGCTCTATTGGATGATAGTATGGTATGTTAATATCTTTAGTTAGCTCCTATATATCCATCCAAACAAAGATTGGTCAAAAATAACCGTGTAGTAACCAAAGAATTACCGGGAGGCCCATCCAAATTATTGAGGGATAGGGGAAAGCAGTGTATCATCTTGATCCCCATTCCTGTTTTGCAGTTTCTGAAGAAAACTGATAAATTTTATCAAGACAAACAGATTGACTTTCATAAGGAACTATGAAAGATTAATTTGGAATTGATCAATTGACCGACACATGGACTTGCAGACAGGCTAAATGACTGACCGACTGGAACAGAGACTGACAAATTTACCAAATGATTGAACCATAAATGGACAATTCATAAGGTAAATGAACAGACTAACTGACAGACCAGGTACTGGAAATAAGTAAGTTGTAGGTAATGCTGCTATAATATATCTCAATGTAAGATATCATCCATAAATTGAATAGAAAATCGAATGGTTTCATAGTAGTTGAACGTAATAACAGTGAGTTCACTTACCTTAGATTTAACAATCCTTAATTGTTACAGGTTACATTTACCTTTTGGGTTTCATATTTTACAGGTAAATGTTTCAACTATAGCAGGATCTCGTCATGTTGGTCCGATTAAGCCACGAGTTGAAGACTGGGTCCGACAACTTCACCTCTTTAACGAAACCTTGGTAAGCTAGCCTACTGGTGTTTTGAGCCTGAAATAGTTAGTTAAGAGATGATTTCCAAGAGCTAGTTTTGAGAATTGTTAGATTTGCGTTACATAAGATGTGTAAACTGCCGCTGGTTGTGTGCAAAGTGATTCGAGTGGACTAGCTATAAAACATAGAAAACTACGAAAAAGAGTCTGTTTCTTTGTTTCCTGTTCTGTGTCCTTCCTTTTGTTCTAGGTGCGATGCTTCAATATTTTATGGGTCGAATTTGTTTATCTCAATTATAATCTTTTCTATTCATTTCTATGGTGAAGATATGCAGCATTTTAAAACGTTTCTCCAGTTTTTCCTAGGAGGAAGATAAAATTTATCTGAATACCGTTTAAAGATATTTCGAAAATGGCATGCGAGGAATTTGCTTTGAAACTTCAAAAACATTTTCTAGTTCTGCAGTTTTCCTTTGCCTCCAACCATTCACAATAGAATTAAAAGGTGGATTATTTGACCTGAACGAAATTCACCGTTGACTTGTGTTCATAGGATGAGTGGCTTACCTGCCAGCGCAACTGGTTGTACCTTGAGAGCATCTTTAGTGCTCCCGATATTCAGCGCCAGCTCCCTGCCGAGGCTAAGATGTTTATGACTGTTGATAAATCATGGAAAGAGATTATGAGGAAGGTCTACAGATTGCCAAATGCGCTCAGAGCCGCTACCCAGCCGGGTAAGATTGCTAAAATGCTAAAGATTAATGGTGGATCCACTTGGAATTAAAACATTTTCACGTAAATCTTTCTTTTGATTACATTTTCTGGCAGAATTGAAGAGTGAATTACTATCATGTACAGCTGTTGCATGTGCTAGCTAAGCTAGAATGTTTTGTGTTCTTTTCTGCAAATGCTCGATTAAGATATTTAGCATCTAAGTTGACACTATTCAGTAGACTAGTAAGCTGAAACGTTATTGTCGAGCTTCGCCGCATCTTCTCCATTTTAGCTACAGTAAGTACTGTGCTCTTCATCGAATTGTCTGCTAACGTAATAATAACTTCAAATTACTGTGCTACTTGCCGCCTGTAAATACTAACTTTTGGCATTTCAGAGATCTCTCTACTTCTTCAATTCACTTTTATAATGTTATATATTATTCCAATCAAAAAATATTGATTTTTCTTCATGTTGGGTACATGCATATAACGCTTTCGTTCGTCTATTTGTATTAAAGCGATTGAATTGCACTTTCAGGCCTTCTTGAGACGTTCCAAAACAACAATGCGCTTCTTGATCAGATTCAGAAGTGCCTTGAAGCATATCTGGAATCTAAGTGTGTCATTTTTCCCCGGCAAGTATTGGTCTCGTATAGTTACTCAGATAAAGATAAATTGATGAAATTTAAAATATAGAGTTGATTAGTTGCGGTATAGCTAAGATACGTTACATTAACAACTGCATGAAGGCAGATACTTTTTGAAAATGAAAACCAATGGTAGAAAACTAGATACGTTAAACGATTAATGTGAAATTAGAGCAGTTATATATGGATGGGTTCACAAGCAGGGAAGTGTGAATATGAATTTAGGAAAGTTAAGAGATGAAAAACGACATGGCCTTTGCTTCGATCCCCGTTTTTTTTTTCAAAAATTGAGCATTTTGTGATCTTTTTTGTTAAAACGGAGACAGCTTACGTCGTAACATCAGTAAAAACAGCCTTAGCCTCTGCTAATCTGTAATGAATGAATGAGTGTCTTTTTCAAGGGAAGTTAAACTTTGCTTGAACACTCGTTCCTGCGACGCTATAATACGTGAATGATCTTGTGCTCTCCGTAGTAGTTGAACATAAGTTATACGTTTAGTAGGTACCAGATCTTTAGTAACATTTGGTCCTTTTTAGGTTCTACTTTTTGTCCAATGACGAGCTGTTGGAGATTCTGTCTCAGACCCGCAACCCTCATGCTGTGCAACCTCACCTACAGAAATGTTTTGACGCCATTGCCAAGTAAGTCTACCTTTGCTAGTTTGGCTGTTAATGATTATTAGTATTGTTAATTGATAGGTAACTTGTTAAAGTGATTGATGTATGTCACCGATTTTAAAAAAGAGAAAAATAATGAAAATATATATAGTTATGCCTATTCTATAAATTAATTGCGATTCTGAACCGGCGATTCCACATTATATTGCCGGCTAGTTGGGAGAAAATGTATTCTATATTGCCGGAATGGCGAAGCCACTGAACTAATCTGAGAAATATATTTTCTCTCATCGCCGGCAATATGTAGAGGATATTACACGGTGGCGCGAACATATGAAGTTTATCATAGAGTGGCAAAAATATTACACGAGTGAGCGCAGCGGACGAGTGAGATTTTTTTGCCACGAGAAGATAAACTTCATATGTTCAAGCCAACGTATAATTTTCTTTTTATTACATA
>JAOTRI020114786.1:0-21932 GCA_028564885.2 Zoanthus sanctaehelenae | reverse complement strand
TGTTTTGTATGTATTTGTGATTAGATTATTGTTTTGTATGTATTTGTGATTAGATTATTGTTTTGTATGTATTTGTGTGTTCCTTTTTTCTTTTTAAATCTATTTAAATCAAACCATATTAATATTCTCCTGAATCCCAAAGATAAAATTATCAAGCGTTTTATGCTCAACATAATTTATGTTTTAAGAGAAAGACTAAAAAATATCAACTGCTAATGCATATTTCCAAGAAAGGACACACTCAGTTAATAGGCCATTTTCGAGTTCCCTTCTGCCTCTGTTTCAAAACGATTCTGCGTGCGAAGCCTTTCTTATGAAAAAGTTTTTGACCCTTTCAGTCCCAGTTGTATTGCTAAATTCTCCCAGCTTGCTTTTATACTTTTCACAAAACAAGTATAAGAGAACTCTACTTTTAATCTTTTTAGTTTGCTTTGTTTCATTAATTCTCAGTTTCTCAATGCCAGATGTATTATTTTGTATGTGTTATGTTAAGAGAAGTTGGGTGTTGATAATTGATTGGGAGTGAAAGGGTTAACTTGCATAACAATGAAACTGAATACAGAACTCATATTCATATGAAATGAATTGCACTTACACTCGTTTTGAATCAGAGGTACAAGATGACTCGGAAATAACCAATAGAATAAACAAGCAAATACCGCTCTAATGAAGGTATTTAACGCAGTTTTTTTTCCCTATAAACTATTTTCTGCCAGAAGTGCTAGGGTTTTAAAATCCTTACCATCTTGAATTCTATCCATTAAGTTTTCGGTTATCTTCCTTGGATCATCACCTTTCATAACTGCGATGACATCTCCAGGCGAAGCAGCTATTTTCTCCAGCTGCGTGGAATTGGCCTCATCACCTATACTGAGAACAATTATCCTCACTTTCATCTTAACAAAAGCTAAAAATTTGTTTTCCAATTCCTCTTCTGAATCGATAGGTTTCCTGTCCGTGAGAACAACCAAAACCTTCTTTGCAGCTGGACGATCCAATGCAGCAGCCATAAACATCTTCTCAGCTTCTCTTAACGCTTCGATAAGAGCTGGTCCCCCTGTTACCTTTGGTATCAAGTCTATAAACCCTTTTAGTGCATCTTCATTCGGAAATGTACGATTTAGGTCGAGTTCTTTTCTAACTGTGTCTCCAAACGTAATGATTCCATAGCGTATATTCGATGAGCCATAAGTATCCACTGTTGCTTTCATAATTTCCCTCATTTGAGGGAGCGTCTCATAAGACTTATTTGACGTGGAGCTCAAAGTAAATATCAAATCTATGTCAGGTACTTTAGGACGCACTGTTGACAAAATCACACAGTCAGTTCACTAACTTAAATCTGAAGATAACTAAACACTTATATTGTTTTGCTTTGCCTGACCGCGTGCGGTTATCAATCACACTACAAAGGGCACATACGATTCTGTGAGCTATGGCGATTATTCCGAATGTTATCAAAATCGTTATACAATTTGGTGAACAAAAATAGTTTTAATTTTACGTCGCCTGGTTAGCCTAGTTGGTAAGGCGCCAGTCTACTGTGCGGGAGGTCTCGGGTTCGATTCCCGACCGGACCACCACTCAGGGTCTTAAAATAATTGAGCAGAAAGTGCTGCCTTTGCTCTAACATCTGCAATAGGTTAGACTTTCGAGTCTTCTCGAACAAGGAAGTTAAACCGTTGGCCCAGGAGTAAGATCCTTGTAAGGGACCTCGGGTCCTATTATCTCTACTCCTTGGAATCTCACTAGGTTCTTAAATGTTCTAAAAACAAAAAACCAAACGAATATAAAATATCCTCTTTTTACTTTCCTTAGGTTTTTAAAAACAGTAATCGTACTAACATTCTAACGAGTTACTATGGATAATAGCTCATTAGTTCCGAATTACACTCAGGCAGTTGCTAACAAACAAAGCCTTCAAGTCGAGACTGACTGCTGACTTCTTAAATATATACTTATTTTATGACACCTGGTCTCTACTTCATGGTTTTCTTTGTGAACATTGAAATGCAATTCGGAAATGGCCAATTAACAACAATCCCCAGTCAAAGGTATCCTGTGGTAAGATTGTACAATAAGTAAGATAATATGTCAGGGAGCTGTAGTATCTTGACTGTTGTTCATTGAGTAATATACTGTACGCATGATCAACCACATGTGGTGGTTTGCCGAAGTCATGTATAGAACACCAAAATGAAACTTGGAATATTGAACGTCCTTCATTGGTAGCCGAATAAGAGCATTTTTAGCGACCATTTAACGAATGCATGAATGTGCCTGCCGAACATGGGACGATCGGAAATCGATTACAAATTTTCTACTAATTATGCCTGACATCCTGATTCCCAAACTATAACGATAGCTCTCCATGAGCTAAAAAAGGGACATGAATAGGATGGATATCCACAGACGCCAAGTAGCGTCAGAATATATACCGAGCGCTAAGAACTGACCTTGAGGGGGTTGATTGTTTCAGTATATAAAAAAAGATTAAAATGCACTTTATTTTAAATGAAGAAACAAAATGTAACCTTTTCTTTTAAATCGACCTTTCTTTTTAAATTGCAAGCGAACTTGCTGAACATTTCACTTCCTCTTCAAAAGCAACTAATATTCGTGGATATCACGAGTTACGAAAGCCACACAGAGCGTGCTTAAATTGGTAAATACTACAAAAAATATAAATCCCATTTTTGTAAAACAAAAATTCCTAGTCTCGCAATAAGATTGATTACCATACTATCTATCAGCCTATATTATGGTGCAATCGCTGTGGACGTTTTTCATTGAAGTCAAAACTATGTAAATAATTAGCCTAGCAAAGCCAATTGAAAAAGAAATTATTGTAATGACTATTCAGACTAACATCGATAAATCTCCAAAATCTTTTGTCAGAAAAAACAAGAAAAAAAAACTAACCTTTCTTAGATGCTTCTTTAAGAACTTTTTCAGCAATTTCTCGTGGTTTATCATCTTGGTTTGTGATGATCAATGAACTATTATCTGCCGTTGTCAGCCCAAGTTCCCCGATGTCTGCATTGTTACCGAAAGCCACAGGAATAACTTTAATACCTGCCTTTTCCAAAATAAGTGCCTTCTCTCTAACGTTCAACGGACGACTGCCAGATTTCTTGTCAGAGATTATGACTAAAGCTTTTCTTGCATTCTCTCGCGGAGATTCTTTAAAGACTATCTTTGCTTGTAATAGAGCTCTTTCTAATGAAGGCACCCCTGAAGTTCTTGGAATCATATCAAGAAATGACAAAAGGTTTTCGTCCGTAGTGAAGATGTCACTAAAACGCAACCTGACTGACGGCGTATTTCCATAAACAATCACGCTATACCGGATCTTATTGCTTCCATATTTTTCAACCACTGATTTTACAAGATTCTTCATCTTTTGAAAGTTTTCATTTGCCCTTATCGAGCTTGCACTGAGAGCAAACGCTAGGTCAAGTGATGGCACTAATACTGGATCTAAAGTACATAAAAATACACAAAAAAACCAAATGACAAAATAGAAATCATAATATAAAATATTACTATGCTATAAATCTTGGGGTTGCATAGTTACATTAGTTACTTTAGACATTTTGCTTCTCTTGTTTATGCTAACATTAAATTATGGACAAAAGTGTTCCCCACGCACCCACCCTAAAAATTTCCTTATATCTCACTTGCAACAAAGTTGCCAGGCTGGCATCAAGTAAATTCATAAAATATAAGGAGTGAGTGCTACGAAACTCATGGACTAAATCGAATGGTAACACAACACATATCAATTTGTTTTAAAAATATTAGATATGAGTATCTAGAAAGAATAGTTTAAAGTAAAAGATAATCCAGGATCCCTGATCCACAGCAGCAGCGTCTAACCAGCTGGCCATGAACTCAGGTTTGGAAGCACAAGACATCAATGCCACGTTGTCGTGAACTTTATTACCTGTTAAAGCTTTGTTCATGATTAGTCTTGAAATGCTAACAGGATTCTCTGATTTCTTCAGCACTAGTAGATTAGCAGGGTTGGTTGTTATAGCTGTAAGTGCTTTGGTATCGGCAGCCATCCCCATGGAAACAGGTACAACTTTCACACTGCTCCTTTCCAGAGGCTCAGCAGAGGACATTAGTTCCTTTTGGCTGTTAGTGATGTTCTTGTCCACTATGACTATCAACACCTAACATTAAATCTAACCATTATTAGTAGCAAATTGGTGTGCAAAAGGAAAACTACAAAAAGACAATGAAATCATGGTGCATAGCCAAAAACGTATGGCTACTTTTTAGTCAATTACACCACGACCTTAAATCAAGAGGCGGGACTTCAAGGAGACAATAATTGTCACCATTTATAAATACCTGATCAAAAGATCCCGATTTTGAAGGGATTTCGTGTTTTCTGAAGCAAAGCTAAAACTGCCCGTTTGCAACGTCAAGGAAAGTAGGCAAAAACAAGCTATGTTGTCATTGTTTTTTGCATAAAAAAATGTTTCAAAACCAAAAGTTTACAGTCACAGTAATGTTTAATGCAAATAGTTTGTGTTGATTTGAAACGAACCTTCTTTCACCCGCAGTTGGAGGACCTACAGCCAAATAAATGGAGCAAGTTCCGTGCATCAAACATTTCCGATAGGAATTCTGGGTAATTCAACCATTTTGACGGCATGGAGTTCTGCCCATCTTCAATTCATACAGTTTTTATAAGTTTTGAGCCACCTCACCTACTGACAAATTTCTGTGCTGGCTACATTTTTCACAAGTCACAACTCGCCTAAAATGTGTCAAAAGGTACGAGATTCCATCCACAGAACGGCATAGAAACAACTTCACTATCGTCCCGCCATTTTTCGCTACAGGGTAATTTAGCCGTTCAATCAGCGTGAATTCACCTCTCTCTTCTGGGTTCTTTCAGATTATTGCCTCAACCCATCATTCTAGCTTTATGATGCAAGTCTGGAGGCTTCTGCAGTTGAAAATGGCTCGAAAAAAAATTTACAAACACAATATTTACCGAATTATAGCTTTCTTGGTAGTTTCCTGAGCAAATTATATTCAAATTAGGTGGCGTAATACAAAAGCTTGAGCCCCGGGTGAATAAAACAGCAGTATTTCGCGTAAAAAAAAGCTGTGTAGACTTGAAAAAATCCATTTCCTTTATAAAATAAGTGAAAAATATTATTAACATGGCATACGGCAAAGGGTTAGCAACAGCAAATCTTTTTGCAAGTTTTCCTGTATAGGTCAAAGTACTAGTCCTACACTTTACTTTGTTAATGTTTTATTTCTCCTCATCATTTTACCAGTGGAAAAGTCTAAAACTGAAGGATTATATAATGTTTTTGCCATCATGACCGTTGACAGCAAGTATTCAGTGTTTCTAGGTATCAACGTATTGCATAAACCCTTTTTCATCATCATTATCATCATCATCATTATCATCATCATCATCATTCCAGTTTTGATCCGGTTTTATCCCTGTAAACCAGGGTGGCTGGATTTACCCTACTCTACCAGCAATCTCTCTCACTCCCACTCTCCATCTCGCTTGATTCATGGCATCCTCCTTCTTCAAACCAACATTCATACTCTCCTTCTCCACCTGCGATCTCCATGTCTTCCTGGGTCGTCCTCGCTTCATCTTTCTCTTCACTTCAAACGCCAATGCCTTCCTCAAAACACGGCCATCATACCTCTATCTCACTCCATTCGCCTTTGCCATCTATGCTGTTTAATCTATGCTATATTGGAAATTAAAGGTTCTTATAGGAACGCATATTTACTTTACGCAATTTTAACCAGAAAGACATTAAACAAACGTTTATCCCTTCGTGGGAAAATTTTGAAGAAAACTTTTTTCACTTCAAAACAAAACTAAACTAAAAGATTATGAATAAATACCTTCTTTGCCATTGGACGACTCGGCAGTGCATCGAACATCATTTTCGCTTTTCTTAAAGCTTGTTCTAAATTGGGTTCGCCGCTCGGGCGTTGGAGAGAACGGATTGCAGATTTCAATGCGTTGTCATCCCGATATCTCTTTCCGAACGCCTTGGAAATTACAGAATTAGAACCAAACAAAATAATTCCGTAACGAATACTTCCTGTGCCATACGTGTCGATGATAAGTTGAAGAGTTTTCTTGATCTTCTTAAACGTTTCGTCAGCATCAATGGCTGCCGTACTGATGACAAACCCAAGGTCAAGCTCTTCAACTACTTTTTGCCCTAAAGAGGAAAACGTTTATGTGTCTACAATGACTACCAATAAAAAAAACAAACAAACAAAATTAAAACTAAACAAAAAGAACCAAAGAAGCAACAATATAATTATTGTCTTCAAACATTTTTCAGTCTCACCAGATATTGACAATTAGTACTAGTATAGCCAAGGGTTTTACAAATGGTTTAACACGAATCCTGCATTCTAATTGGCTACTCTTCTAGAGGTCTATTTGTGATAGCCTACACTAAGTAGAGAAAGATGGTGGATCAAAGTAATAACAAGTCTCGTTTGCTATACTATCAGAGGATTTCATCGATAATTAAATTTTTACCATTTAGTAAGTTTATACTAAAACATTTACAACATTCCAGCGTCATGGACTACGAGATGGAATGGCTATATTAATGACTTAATTTATGGGCCATTTACTCGTACCCTATTCGTCCTTGAAGTCTAAACATTAATGATAACAAATGGACCTTTTAACGCGTGTTTGATATTCAAATTATCTAATTACAAAGGTAAAAATATGAATTATTAAAAATTGTTTTGGGTTTGTGGAAAAAAGATTCCGAAAGAATCCGAAAAGAATTATGAGGGTTGACAATTAAGATATAACCAGTTGTAACGGCTAAAAATAATATTGGATGAATTTAGCCACAACCTTAGTTCTGGAAAGTACAGGCTAGCAGTATCCCGGATGTATGCTGATATCTGAGTCAATTGAGTGGTACTCACCCAGTAAAAAAAACACTTACAAGTAATCTAATAATTTGTCAGAAGGTCTCAACTTGTAATGGTTTATACACGTCTGAGATAGCAGTCTATAACAGATACATTTTACACCGTTTGGTGAAAGTGGAAAACGTTCGTATAAAAGTTATTTTCACCATACGGTGTACAATTGATCTTTTATTATAAACTGTTTTTGTTGAAACACCAACAAAGCATTCCATATTTAACATTTGAAATATGCAAGTTTATCGATTCTATAATGTAAACAGATGAAGATTATAAATGTGGATAGCCTGAGCTCTAAATGAAATAATCGTCAAACCAATATCAATTTAACAACATTTAACCCTATGAACTAAAAGATTATTCTAAAGCAATAAAATATCTAAAATATCTATTAGAAACGATTTTTATAGCCAAGTCATAGTTTTAAGATAGGAAAGGTCAAATAAAAGCACTTACGTCTCTCGAGTCCTTTTGTCAAGATTTCCTTTGCAATCTGTTGTGGATCACTCGTTTTGCTTATTGATACAACATCTTCTCTGTGTGGAGTAGTTCTGTTCAACTCTGTGGCATCAAACTGATCCCCAATACCAACTGCAATTACCCGAACCCCAAACTCATCTAAAGATCTTCCTTTCTCTTCCACATCTTTCGCAGAGCTTCCAGACTTGTTGTCCATCATTATGACCAGAATTTTAATGGCAGTCCTCTGAGACGTTCCACTTTTGAACAATTTTTCTGCTTCAGTCATTGTCTCAGCCAGAGCGCGAGATCCCGAACTCCTCGGGACAGCGTCGACGAGATTTTTTAGTTCTTCATCAGTACGAAATATATCGGAAAGCTTAATTTTCACCGATGGCGTTTCTCCAAATGTAATAAGACTGTAACGAACTTGCTCTCTTCCGTAAGTATCTACCATGGCCTTGAAGATCTGTTTCATCTTTTGAAAATTGATAATTGCATCAGAAGAGCTAGCACTTAGAGCAAATATCAAATCCACCTCCGGAATCACTTTTTTTGCTGAAATTAAGTAATGATATCACAGAGTCTGGTTACTTTTAGCGTGTTCAAATAACGGTATACATCGTTTCATAATAATATTACAAATACAAACACAGCTATACTTTGTAATTCCACTCAAGTTTTTTCAGCAGTAAATTACATTGTTCAGAAACAGTGGAGTAAGCTTGCAGCGAGTGGCACTATGGGCTTCATCACATTGAGTGAATTGTCCCAACAAGCCGGGATGTTGGTATACCGAGTTTCCCGGCTCTATTGTGTTTTGCCTTTTTGTTTACATGTAGACGAGCTATCTCAGCTTGCCCTGTTTTTGCCTTGGGGAGCAGGGATACCCGGTTCAATGAGACAACTTTTTACAATTTTAAACGAGATATTTCGGCACGAGATTTGACAAAATAAAATGGCGCGTGTTTGTTTAGCAACCAAGCAATAGCGCGAAATAATATATACATTGTATTTGTCTCGGCCAGGCGGGATTACATTTTGCAAGCAACTGAGAAAGGTTTCATATGAAAAATATACGAACAAACAAAGTATTTTATAACTAATAATAGGTATTTTCTCTTATCGAACATCACTAGCTTTAACAAATGTGATATAAATCATTCACGGAAGGGTTTAACAAACAGAAACACTTACTGTGGTCGATCTCATCGATGACTTTCTTCACCACTTCGCTTGGATCTTTTCCTGTATCAGTAATCAGAATCTGTTCTTTCGGTACCAATGCCTCAAACGATTTGCCCACATCACCTTCCCAAGAAGTAACAATAGTTGCTATTCCTTTTTTCTTGAGGCCATCAACTTTTGCTTTTTCTTTCTTTTGGTCACCAGTCGAGTTTTTATCAGTAAAAACAAGAAATATTTTCTTTGCAGATGGCTTCGAGTTATCGACAAACAACTTCTCTGCTTCCTCCAAAGCTCTGTCCAGCCTCGGACCGCCTTCGAGTCGCGGAGCTACCTCCACAAAACGCTGAAAATCCGCGAGCGATGCATACTCATCAGTAAAGCTAAGTTTGGTGGAGGCCCTTTCACCAAAAATAATTAACCCGTAACGGACATTTTCTCCGTAGCCGTAACTGTCAGTTAACTCCTTGATCACGCCTTTCATGTGTCTAAAGGTCGGTTCGGACAGAAATCCTGTGGCAGTAACAGCTATTCCAATATCCATTTCCGGGATGTCTTTCCTTTCTAATAATAGAATGTTTGAAATGAGTTAGTTTATAAGCTAAACTCTTAAACTTATATCTAAAAATTGACGTTTGATTGGTTGGTTTCATTGAATGATTGATAGTTTTTGAATCAAAATCCATCTGTCTGACTCAGCCTTTTTCTTACCTTGTTTGATTCGCTCCGATATTTTGTAAGCAATATCCTTAGGTGTATGAGAGGAGTTCGTAGCAATGATGTCGTCTTTGTTTTGTGCTATGCCTAACATCTCCTTAGTACTTGCCTCATTTCCAATTACTACCGCAACAATGTTATCAATTCCTTGCTGATTTAACTTTATTACTTTATCGCTCAAATCTTCTGGTTTGCTGGTGGAATTTTTATCACTTATTACTACCAATACTTTGTTTGCTTGGGGACGTCGGCTTGTTTCAAAAAGCTTTCTTGCTTCTTCAAGAGCTACATCTAATGACGGCCCGTTAAAGCTTCTTGGCACTGAATCGATGAATTTCTTTAACGCATCGTCTGTAGGGAAACTGTCCATGAAGTCAATCTTTGTGGATGCAATATCGCCGAATATGATGAGACCGTATCGGACTTTTCCTCTTCCATAATTATTAACCATTTGAATTACAGTCTTCTTCATTTTCTCGAAAGTGTCATCTGCTGACGAAGACGTTGCTGTAAGCGCAAAAGCCAGGTCCAAATCCTCGGTAGGTGGAAGCTTAACTATAAAAGAAATATCAAAAGAGTTTTCAAACAATATTCTTTCTACAAGAAAAAACTTAATATAGTTTTATTATCCAAAAAGAACGTGTGTCTATATGAAGCATATTTTACTGACATTCTGAGATGAAATTACTGTCTATATATAAGCTTTCACAAGGAAAGATTTTTTGTAACAAAGATTTAGGACGTTCTCTGGTTTACAAAATTTACCGATATTACGTGCTTTTGTCTGTTAGTCAACAGTCCTCAATGAATACAATTAATATAACAGTTAACAATCACAAATTAGAAACAAGCATAGAGTGAAGTAATAAAAATTACTATTTTCGCCTTAATTTTGCCTTCCGCCTTATAATTTTGTGAACTTGAACTCATGGAAATAATAACTACATTAACATTAAGAAATTTCGGACAAATATATTTCGGACAATTCAATATCGGACAAATTAATTTATTATTTTAGTAAGAAAATATAAACAAATTGTCTGTTATTGTTCTCAAAGTATAAATCGATGGTCTATATACTATCGAAAAAATTTTCGGATGCTAAAAGTTTTGGGAAGTTAAAAATTTTCCGACCAATTAATACTTTGAGAAAATTTCTGTCCAAAATTAAACTTGTCCGAAATTTTTTGATGTTAAACAAGAGGTTCCGCTATAAAAGGGACAACTCTTTCCACCTTAACACCTTAAAATTTCCAAATCTGCTACAGAAAATGGCGGTCGAAAAGGACTTCCCTCGGTGAAATAGCAAAAACAAAAATTATAAGTTATCAATTCTTTCATAATGATAATAATTTGTGAAACCCCTGGGTTCAACCCTTTTATAGCGGAACCTCGTGTTTAATGTATATTCTTATCTTTCTTCAGATAACATTCACGTATAACATTGCGAAAAGAGTGAATTAATTAATCCTTATCTCTTAAATCACGTAATACGAACATGACCAGAAATCGGGGCAGACTCCCACCCGTTTGAACAATTCAGGAAGATCTTACGTAAATGGCAAATGTTAGTGCATTAAAACATTAGAACCTAATTATCTACCTGTGTTAATTTTGTGCATCACGTTTTCGGCAGTAGAAGGAGGTTTAGGCGTAGTAACCGAGGTATCAATTAAAAGTATGTTATTACTGGGAACCAGATTGTTGGCTGTACTGACGGATTTGATCCCCCAAAGAACAAACAGCGAATGAATTTTATCCTCTGTAATGGTATCAAGCTTGAGTTTTTCTTCATTTGGCTGGCTAGCTGACATTTTGTCCATGAAAACGACAAGCACTTTCCTAGAGTCACGTTTTGTGTTTTGGTCAAACATATCTTTTGCTTTAGCCAACGCTCTGTCAAGAAACGGACCGCCACTGCTTCTCGGAATCGCTTCAATAAGATTCTTTAACTGGCCATCTGAGTAATTGTCCGTGAATGAAATCTTAATCGTTGCAGAATCTCCAAATACAATCAAGCCATATCGAACTTTTCCCTGCCCGTACTTTTCAACAATTTGCTTTATAACAGTTTTGATACTAGCAAAATTTGTATCAGCCATTTGCCCCGTAGCCGATATTAGTATGCCAAGATCAAGGCTCCGAATCATAAACCTTTCGCCTGAATAAGGAAAAAAAGATAATTAATACATAATAAATAATTAAAATAAAACTGTCAACGTGCATTAAACTGAAACTTTGTGACGTTTCGCCAAGAGCCACTAGGCTTCTTCAAACATTGGTGCTAGCCGAAATGCATGATGGGACACCACACAAAGCAGTGTCCCAAAAGGGAGACAAACGAAACCTGACTCCACCCTTCATGTTTAAGGAAGGGACCTCGACATCTCCCAGATCGCCCCCTTCACTCTCGGCTCGAACAATCCCGCCCTCCTTAACAAGAATCTTAATATCAGGGTAAAGGGTGTTATGTCCACTGGTCTCTGTTAGTGTATAGCAGGAAGTCGACCTTTAACACTGCTTTGCGTGGTTTACCATCATGCATCTCGGCCTGCACCAATTTGATGCTTGAAGAAGCCTAATAGTTCTAGGCAAAATGTAGCTAAGTTTCAGGTTAATGTCCAGTAATAATTACATTTTATTTACTTATCTATGTATGTTTGTATGCACGTATTCATGTATTTATTGATCTATTTATTCACTGGATGTTTAATATTCATCGTTTTCAATATATAATAAAGTATTATGAAATAATTGAGATGGTATGTAACTTTTGATTGGTCAACAAATAACGCTACGAAGCAGGAAAATGTATATGATTGGCTGCCTCCAAAATAAGAGTGAGTTTACAGTTTTTTGAAAAAAAAAAACTTTACATTTGCATTTGGTATATCACATCTTTCTCCTTGTTACGTTTTGATATTTAAGCCTGTGCATCTTTGAAAAAGGCCACACACAAGTGTAATTTATAAGATCCAAAGTCTCCGGCAGTGAAGCAACGGGTGGATACTGCTTACTATGGAACAACTTCAATTTAGATCAAATCTGGCTTTTTTTCTTCATAAATGACAGTAATACTGAGAAACATTATCCCATAATATTGTGTATTCGTTCATAAAAAGTAAGATGTGTAACAGATCACCTTTATCAATGACGGATGTAATACCACTAACTATTGTTGTTGGTTCTTCATTCTTGTCGACCGTAAAAATGTTATCGTTTCTAGATACCACACCATCCATATCGCTTGAGTCAGCACCTTCACCGACATTTACAGCTATTATCAAAACGCCCTTCTCGTGGATCAGTTTAGCTTCATTCTTTACATCTTTTGGTGTACTAGAAGATTTATCATCCATCATTACTATTAACACCTTCTTTGCGTTCGAGCGGCCACTATTAGCAAACAGATTTTTAGCCTCAACCAACGCGTTATGTAATGTTGGATTACCACTGCTCCTAGGAAATGTTTCCACGAGTCTTTTAAGTCCATCTTTGCTCGGAAAATAGTCACTGAAACCAACCTTGACGGAGGCAGTGTTACCAAAAACAATCAAACCGTATCTCGTTTTTCCCGTTCCGTATTCATCTATTACTGCCTTGACGATATCCTTCATAGCAGTGAAAGTTCGATCAGCATCCGGGGATGTACTAGACAACGCAAAGGCGATGTCGATCTCCTTCGACGGTTGAACAACTGTAGAAAAGGAGAAATAAATAGTAAGTTAAAAAGGGTTTGACATTAAGGCACAGATAGTTTTTTAATCCTGGATTTTAAAAACAGGAAAATATATTTCATGGATAGTATAAGCGCAAGATTGCTGAAGGCTTTTAATTCAAATTTAGCATCTCTAAACAAAAAATGAAATGTTATATTTCAAAACAATTCCAAGGGGGAGTAACTAAAACAAAACTTGCCTTGCGTTTCAGTATTTAACTATCCTGAAGATGATCGAGCTTCTAGTTGAAAATGTTTGGTTTTTTGTGTAATTTTTTCATTCTTTTTAACTTATAAAATATCTCTAACAGTTTAGACTGCAATTTATCGACAAAAATCACATTATAGGTATAAATATTTATCATTTAAAGGAGTGAATTAATCAATCTGGTAGAGATGTTGTGTCGACGGTTTATTCCGAAATGCATGAAGATCAACAGATGAAAAAGTTTCAATATCATTTAATATTAAACAACTGTTCTTGATTGTCGAAACACGCCTGTTTTGAAAAGTTAAAATCAAGGATAAGTTGGTAAAATAGTTTTCCAAACGTTGATAATTCATTAACAAAACTCACCTAGCTTTGCTCGATCTATGATTTGCTTTGCCAAGTGATTTGGATTATTTGTTAGTTTTCCTTTGAGAAGATCGTTGTTATTGGTTGAGATGCTTTGAAGTTCATTTGGATCTGCCTCGTTGCCAATGGCAACAGTTATTATTCGAACAACCTTATCCATTTGCTTTACAAGACTTGATAAATCGCTTGGATTACTGCTCGATTTCTTGTCAGTCATTATCACAAGAGTTTTTGTAGCGTTTGGCCGAACTCCACCGCCCTCA
Organism: Zoanthus sanctaehelenae; assembly: GCA_028564885.2. Classification (NCBI taxonomy): domain Eukaryota; kingdom Metazoa; phylum Cnidaria; class Anthozoa; order Zoantharia; family Zoanthidae; genus Zoanthus; species Zoanthus sanctaehelenae. Next base: position 8,050 of record JAOTRI020114786.1, on the reverse strand, counting down.
AAGGTCTCCTTAGTTTTCTCTATTAAATTTGTTAAGTTAGGCGGACCGCTTTCTATCGATGCACGATCGACAAGTCCCTTTAGGTGTTCGGTTGTGGGAGGTATATCTGCAAAAGCAATTAGAGTTCTTGCTGACGTGCCGAAAACTATTATACTGTAGTGGATTTTGTTGGTCATGTGAGTATCAATAAGAGCTCTTATCGTATTCTTCATCAAGGCAAAAGTCTTCTCTTTTTTGGAAGAGTCGGCGGAGATTGAAATGACGAGGTCAAGTTCGGGAATCTGTATTGGACGTTCTGTTTAAAGCAATAACAACATTTATTACAATCAATAAAGGTACTACTACTATTACTACAACTACTACTATTACACTACTGTTACTACTACTACTACTACTACTGCTGCTACTACTACTACTACTACTACTATTAATTACTACAACTACTACTATTACTACAACTACTACTACTACTACTACTACTATTACTACAACTACTACTACTACACTATTGTTACTACTACTACTACTACTATTATTACTGCTGCTGCTGCTACTACTGCTACTACTACTACTACTACTACTACTACTATCACTTCAATTAATACTATGGAGGAGACCTCTCCGAACTCGCAAATGTCAAAGTAGAGTTATAGGTCCATTTAGACCTCCAACCACAAATCAAAGCTGTCATTTATTATTAAACTATTTAAGACTATATTACAGTATATTAATTAAAATCTGCAATTTAAAACATTGTCCCTACATTGCTTAGTTTTTCGTAGGTTCCTGCAAGGTGTTTTAAAACATGCAAATAAGACAGTTTTGGGACAGCTGTCGCTTTTGACCGAGTGTTCATTCTATTATGAAGTCCTGGTATGATGACGTAGGAGAAGGGCAATTGTGAAGTTTCCGGTTAAATACTAACATTGTAAACAACAACCTCTTCTTTAGAATTAAAAACAGAACAAAAAACAGAGAAAATCAGTTTTAAGTATTTAGTTTTTCACGTTTTCCTTGTAAAACACTAATAACAGCAAAGACATATTACTTCTGTTACGTCACGGGTACCAGTCCCATTCAGCTAGATCAAAATTTAAACTTCTTTTGATTATAAACCATCCTTAGGTGGGGAATTTTTCTTCGGTTATTCGAAATCTGAGTTCATAGATGACAATAATTTTCATTTCAATGATCTGAAAAATTGCCATACAGGGATTTTAAATCTGTGACGAATTACCTTTTACAACTTGCTTCATTACGCGGTCACCAAGCTCTTTTGTTGTTGTATCGTTGTTAGCTTGGACAATATCTTGTAGATCAGCTGTTAATTCCTTCAGCTGGTTAACCGTAGCCTCCTTACCAACAGCAACAACAACGATTAAAACATCGCTTTCTGTTAATGGCTTAGTTGCGTTCTTTATCTCTTCAGGCGAGGAACCCGAAACGCTATCAACAATAAGAACAAGGACTTTCTTCGCATTCGATCGGACTCCGCTTTCAAAGAGCATTTTTGATTCCACTAATGCGTTTTTTAAATTCGGAATTCCCGTTGGTTTTGTGATAATGTCAACCATTCGTTTTAATTCCGAACTTGTTGTAAATGAATCGCTGAAGCTAATTTTTGTGACTGCTTCATCACCAAACAGAACGAGACCATAGGAGATCTTCGCTTTGCCATACTTGTCAATTATGTATTTGATTACGTCCTTCGTTTTCCGAAACGTTTCATCCGAGTTTTGAGATGATGCACTGACTGCAAACCCAAGGTCAACTAAAGGCAATTTGGATGAATCTAGGATAACAAGAGAAAATAAAAACTAATATGAAAGTATGCTTTAAAGTAGCCTACATTTGCGATAATCTTTAATGCATGCAATTACTTCCTCCAAAATTCACAGATCAAGCCCATTTTCATAAAGTTAGAAAGAAGATCATGGATTAAATATTATAGCTACCCTGAACCGCTAATATTGGCTCCGATAGCAAAACTCTCATGACAAAGGGTCAATTTGAATATCCGTTCACTATCTCCAAGCCTCCAAGGATTAAAAGACACATATTCAGGAAGTTCAACTTTCACACTAAGATGTGAGCCGTCGAGTAATAAAACACTAGTCTCTATATAGAAAAAATGTGTAACCACTTTCCTCGCAATTGACGTTAAATATTATTATTATATGTTTTAAGTGTGCAAATAGCACAGCAGATAATAGATATCACTTACCGTCAACTCCTTTGGTCATTATATCTTTCACCACATCTGTCGGGTTCTTATTCTTATCAATAGCAATGACGTCTTGTTTCGATGTAGCAGCGTTTTCTAATTGTTCGGAGTCCCCCTTTTTACCAATGGTTACTGCAACAACTTTGGTTCCATTCTCCTGAATGCGCTGTGCCAAATTTCGTATTTCCTGATCTGTAGTAGGGGACTTATTGTCCATAATTAACACTAAAACTTTTTTGGCTTTGGGACGTGTTCCAATTTCAAACAGTTTTTCTGCTTCTATCAGAGCTTTTCCAAGGTCTGGTTGTCCACTGGCTGTTCAAAAGAAATCAAGACTACCTCTTTCAAAACCAGTTATATTCTTAAATTCTCCCAACTTCAATTTTACTTTTAATCTTCTGTAGCAAGCTTTGTTTGATAATGTTTTTGTCCTTATGTAATATTTTGATTTAACTTTGTTCCTTAAGGAGAAGTTGGAAAGTCTGTATCTCTTCGCAAACGTGGATTTCCTCATAGCTATGGTTTTCAGTCCCTACTCTTTGGAAGATAACCTGAGCAATACTACACTTAAAAGACGTTGGAATACACGAACTCATGAGTAGGGACTGGAAACGATAGCTATAAGGAGAAGTTGGGTTGGGTGGAAATCAAATGGTAAAAGAAAAGTAATTTATCAGCGAATTAAAAAGGCATGTATTTATAATATTGTTTTTATTCTTGCACTATTGATGAATCTTTAAACATTTTGAGGTCTTGTTCATACAACGATATCCGTGTTTCTTAAGATGGTTGCTTACAGACAAACACAAGGATCTCTAACTGCGCATGTGGCTAACGCGTGAATGCTAAATTAAAACTTGGAACACAGAAGCACTACTTAACAATTATAGACCTCGAGGATGAATGGACTACGAGTCAACAGTCCATGAGGACGAAGGCCACATTGGCTAATCAAACCTGTAGTAAATGAGGCCGAGAGGTCTAATTGTGTTAGCATAAACTGAGCAATCGATCAAAAAAGATATACAAAGTGAAACCCTCTAATTTGTAGTAAAAAGTTGCTCATAACTATTTTGATCCGCCATCTTTTCTCTAGTAGTCGGCTATCGCAATTAGACATCAAGTAGAGTAGCCAATCAAAATGCAGAATGCGTCTTAGACCATTGAAAGGTTAAGTCATCATAACAACAAGATTTACAGAAGCTAAGTCAAACAAAATCTTTCTCATAACAAGCATAGTTACTCTTTTTTCACCTCTACTACTAACTGTGAAGTTATTAAGACGTTTTTCAAATATTTTTCTTGATAAACGTAGAGCAGAGGAAAAATAGCAAAATAGCAAAAATTTAACACATAAAACGTGCTCACTGCTAAACTCACACTAGTACGCCAATTATCACCGTTTCGCAGTCGTAGACATAGCAATGATTTCAGTTTTTTCAAGGTTATATTTCGGAACATTTTTGACATTTATAACCAGTAATACGACTTTGTTAACACTAATATTACCATTTTTTCTTACCATCGGAAAAGTTTTAGCAAGAGTTTTTAAAGTGCGTATATTATTGCATAATACAATTGACCTTTAAAAATTCTTCTCTCTGTTTTTAAATTCGCCAGCGCAGCCTTTTAATTGATGAAAGAGACGGAAAGAAGAAAAATGAATGCAAAGGAAAGAAATTCTAAACCGTAAAAATGTCTATACAAAGATTCCAAAAAACGCTTAACATCAGTAAATGATGATCAAGTATTTGCACAAATTCTTTACCTTTGGGGATCACATCAATGAAGGATTTTAGCGAGTTATCAGAAAATTTCTCTGTGAATGAAATTTTCGTGCTTGCTGTTTCTCCAAAGACAATGAGGCCATAACGCAGCTTCTGAGCTGAATACGTGTCAATGATTGATTTGATGATATTCTTCATTAGCTCATAAGTCTGATCTGAGTCTCTCGCTGTTGCACTGATAGCAAATCCGATATCAACCTCGGGCATGTGAGGACGCCCTGCAGCTGTAAGAATTAAAGGTACTGGGTTATAAATCTTATAATCTAAAATATAAAAGAACACTTGACAAAGATTATTGTGTCTATATTAGTTAATAGCGTTCCGAAAGGCAGTCCGGGTGATGTGAAAAAATCAGTGGCCAATATTCATCCAGTGACGCCAGCGTGATTATTAGAAGCAAACTAATCAAGAGTAGATTTAGGCGATGTTTATTAAGCTATTGTGTGTTTTATGATCACCAAGTACAAACAGTATATACATGGTAGGAACTAACTTGAAACCACCTTGGTTATAGGTAATATTCATAAAGGCATAATTAATAGTAGGTCTAAATGTCAGCAGCTGCGAGAGCAGTTTCAGTGGCCATTTAAGCCTCAGGTTCCTACAGAAGATATTATGGTAACAGTGTCAATGAATGTTAGCAGCCATGAACAGTTGTTTTGGTCTTTTTAGGGCCTCATCAACATGGCATAGCTAATAACAGATCAAACAGACGATAATAAGTAATAGTTAGATGAATTGTAAGGCCTCAGAAAATAACAAGTAAGCAGCTGTTACGCTCCTTTGGGAAGCCTCATGAACATAGCATAGCTAGCAAACAGGCCCAGGTTCAAGGACGTTCATAATAACAGTGAATGTTAGCAGCCATGTTTCAGGCTTTTGAGGTCCAACCAGCATGGTATTGAGCTAATGAACAGGGACAAGTTAGACAAAAGTCCAAAAATCAAAGTGTATGTTAGCAGCCATGGGAAACTACAACTGTTTTGGTCTTTTATTGCCTTATCGGCATAGTATAGCTAACAAAAAGCCTGAAGTTTTTAAAGAGAGTCGACATGATTGAGGCAATAGTTCAATACGGATATCTGTTGCTTCACTCTGTAATTCTCTTTCATATAACTATGATTGAAATATTTTTACGATTTAAAAGTACATAAAGGCGTTTAAAAGTTTTATTAAATAATACGTTAAACAAGAAAACTCCGAACAAACCTTTAATCATCGTTCCTATAATCTGACTTGCCAACTGCAGAGGATTGGTGTTACTTGGTATTAAAATTATATTTTCCTTATATGAAGAGACAGCTTTAAGTTCTGTCTTATCAACCGCTTGACCAATGCCCACAAGGATAATCTTAACCCCCATATTATCAAGATCCTTTCCAGCCTTCATTTTCATGGTATTTCTATCATCGCCTGTAGATCGACTGTTTGTCAAAACAACCACAATGTTGGTGACGTTTGGTCTTGTTACGTTTTTATCGAACACCTTTTTGGCCTCCTCAAGAGCGCTGTCCATTAGCGAGCCTCTGTTTGCAGCAGAAATACTGCCGATAAGTTCATTATATTCCTCAGGAGTGTTACCTAAAGACCCCACAGTCGTGCGTACAATGTCTCCATAGACTATTATAAAGTATTGCACTTTAGCTGTCCCATATTCAGTAACAATTGACTTTATAGCATTCTTCATTAATGAGAATGTTCCCTCCGAATTCGCTGACACGGCATTAATGAGAAATGCTATATTCACCTCTGAGACCCATTGCGCCACTGACAAGAAACAAAAATTAAATGAATCAAACATCTACTTTGTACAGCAAACGTCAATTTTGTCCACTTAGGATAAAACAATCAAATGTAGCTGACTAATAAAATCATTTACGAGCCACGCGATCTTTGTATCCGGCGCTTTTTTTAGTGTTAAAAGGATGAGAGGCTTTGACTTCTCCTACATAGGGGAGTCAGGTTGGTATTGTGGTCATCGATCGTGCCTTCCATCTATACGGCCCGGGATCGATTACAGAGCTCCGCATCTGGGCTAAGATTTGTCGATCTCGATCTGACTCCGAGGGTTTTTCTCCGGGTACTCCGGTTTTCCTCCCTCTGCAAATTCGACTTTCAGCCCAGATCTGAGCCGTCGAGCGACTAAACATTAGCCTCTGGCTAGGAAGAATGGGCAACCATTTCCTTCGCAATTAACGTTAAAGTATTTATTTCATATTATTCTTGATTTATTTATGTAATAACAAACTACTTTCAACAGACGCTGGTACTCAATTACCTACTCAAAAGAATTAGACAAGATAAAGGGCGCAGAGATATTCATTTCACGGCAGAGAAAGATATTGCAGTGATTGTAGTGAAGACTTTGTTGTACCGCATGCGGCAGTTAAAGATGTCTCAACAGATATACTATAAAGCTACTAAAAAATGGTAAAATAGTTACTGTGCTTCAGTAGGATGTCTCAACTGTGTGCACTTCTACAATTGGTTTCGGCTCCATTAAATAAGCCTCTCTTAATACATAATGAATGTACTGAAAGAATTTTGAAGACGCGATTGCTAGATCTGCGTCATCAATATATGATTAATAAGATAAGTAATCTATCAAGCTACGTGATTATAACCTCGTTTCTCGTTTCTTCCTGTAAGTTACTGATCCGAATGTTTTCCTCTTTGCACGCACGTTACATGCTTGGACCACACTCAGGATTGTAACTAACTTAAGTAGCTCCAACTCGTAAAACAAAGACACTTCATCGCGATAAATTATGCATAATGACGTGTAACTTGATTTACTCGGTAATAAAAATTGTCTTACCCCTTGAGGTTATTTGTACAATGCGTTGTGCAACATTGCCAGGAAAGTCATCTTTATTTGAGTTAATGATGTTTTTTCGTGTCTGCACAACTCGTTCCAGCTTTTCTCCGCTTCCTTGTATGCCAACCGAAACGGCGATAATCTGAACGCCCATAGCGTCAAGTTTTTTAGCAAGTTGTATTGAGTTCAATTCATTTCCGCTAGGTGGTTGGTCAGTAAATATCAGCAAAATTTTCGAGTGTTCAGGTCGTTTATGTGGGGCGTTAGTAAACAACTTTATAGACTCCATCAATGCCCTTTCTAAGTTTGAAGCGCCGGTTGCTCCAGGAACACCATCAACGAAGGCCTTGAAGCTAGTATCATCCGAAAATGTGTCTTGGAAGGTGAGTTTTGTAAACGGTTGATCGCCGAAAACAATCAAACTGTATCTGGTGTTGTTGGTCGGTAGCTTATCAACTAACGATTTTATGACGGACTTTACGAATCGTAAGTTTTCCGTGGAAGCAGGACTAGCGGTAGAAATAGCAATCCCAATGTCAATTCCTTCTTTGACAATATCTGATACAAAAAAAAATGGCTTTGAAATAGTTTATAGTTAAAGCAGGCTTGTAGATCTAAACTATTGCAACAGTCTTTAGAATTAGTCAAACTTCTAAATACTTTTCTTCCTTTAAAGGGATTCGAATCCGTGACTTCTTCCATACCGATGTACCGCTTGATCCGTTAACTGACCTACTTGCATCAACGGCATTAATGGACTCACTAAAAATTACCTGCTCTCCTAGTTGTGGCTTAATGGCTCAGTTTGTTAGAGCGCTACATAGATTTCGCAAAGGTCGTTTAGCTTCACTTTTACCATGACTCACATGAAAGGGGAGCATCATTCATACCGTAATTGTTTACACCGCGGTACAAATGCCAAGAAATTATCTTTGTATTTGATATTTGTTTGTTCTAATGCTTAAAGAGAACCTTCAGTAGCTAAAAAATATACCAAGACTCAGCTATCATCAAATTGGCCTATTCTTATTGATTTTAATAATTCATTATTTTCTTTATTTTATTATTATATTTTTATTATAAAATAAAGCTGATATAACGCGCTCTCTGATTGGCTGAGCAGCGTTGTTTTAATTCTCAATACAGCCACAGTGTGGTTTTATCTTGTTTTGACTCGTCTCTGGCGGTAGCCTATTTTATAAAAGAAATAAAAAAACTCGC
>JAOTRI020114785.1:0-35359 GCA_028564885.2 Zoanthus sanctaehelenae | reverse complement strand
CCAAACAAGGTTTGAAACTCCGATAGAAGAGATGAAGAAAGAAGAGCTAAATGACTGCCTGAAAGTTTTTTTTTTGCTGCAGTGAAGCAGAAAAACGGAGAAGATTTCAAAGTTTCGTCTAGTGAGTACGCCTGGCCGGATTTGTAATGTTTTCGGACGCAAAAGTAAAATTAAAGTCTAGCTTTAACTCGCAAAAGATGCTTTGCCCTCGATATTTTTTTTGACCAACTAGTTGGATTTTACTAAAACAATTATTCGGCCTTCGGTCTCATGGGCTATTGACTCAGCCGGAGCCCATTCGGGCTCGAGGAATAATTGTTAAATAGTCATTGAGTAGTGAAATTCGCACGCTTTCTTTCGTTTTATTCCCAAATAAATCTTTCTTAAACTTGCATTTGCTAACTTTATTATTGCTTTTTCTGTCCGGCTAGTTGAGCTATTGACCTGTAGTCCTTTCGGGCTACTGGTCTAATTGTTAATCAACACAACGGTTTTTAAACAATTTATCCTCTTTTTTCTTACTCTGTTTGTGTTGGGACAAACGAGAACTGAAGGGAAATATACATAGTTTTTTTATAAAACAATTCGAATGACAATTCCCTCTTATCTGTGAAAAATTGTAGAGACTTAACAAGTACAATAAAACGGAAACAAACAGTGAGAATTTTCACATGGCTACTACTTTATAGCGATTTCCTCATTTGTTTTGTCCAATTAGAGATTCGAATATAATTTAGACGTTAAGTAATGATTTCACTTTTTAAAAGGCAGTATATTGTAAGACCTTACGTACTAGACTATCGCTATATATATAATATTGTACTTTGCTGGATAGAGCCTTTATAAATTATTCTTAACTATAAAATATTAAGCAACACGCCAGAGTTTTAGAAAACGTTAGACCATGTCATACGAGAAAGCAAGTTTACATGCAGTGATGGTCGGCAGAGTTGTCGGTTCCCTTCTTCAACTAATAAATATTTAGATTCGTTGAGTTGCAGTTTTGTTTTAAAAAATTGCTTCGTGAACTATTTGCAGCTAATTAACACGTCATAGTGGATATGTTCAAACTGAAAGTAAAAAACTACATGATAAAGGCACAGAGTGACAACCAAGTTAGCTATAGTTGCATTGCCGTTTTCAGTGTTTTTTCGGGTTTTGCTTCACATGTATGCATGCTCTGCAAAAATATTATTGATTGTAATTTGACGATTCTGAAAATGGGCCTTTTATTTGCAGCAGCTTCTTACCTTTATGACAAAAATGCTTTAAAAACTAGAAACAGACAATAATTTAGATGGAACGTGATCCAAGTTATTTTGGAGCAAAGAAAAGCGACGAACTGAGATTATTGACATTTGTTAGGACTATTTTCGCTGTCCAAATTTCAACTTCATCCCCCATTGCAAAAATTGTTTTAAATGAACTACTATCTACAAATATCATAAATACAATGCTCCGTCGGTGCTTTAACGAAAACTGTTTTTAAAAAGGATAAATCTTACGCTGTAATTAAGAAGACTTTTTCGCACTGACGTAGACTGAAGTCCTTCGTGGGAGTAAAAAATTTCAATATCCTTTTTTAAACTGACTATTAGTATTACTATCTGCCCTGAAATCTTTATTGCTCTATAGAAAGATATTGACTTTAAAGGTATACAAATTCTTTTGGACTCTTTTAATTTCGGTATATTCCAGAAACATTATTCTGCCATTCGTGTAAATTACGAAACCTTAATCAAGTATTCAGAAAAAGTTGCCAAAATTCTCAAACTTAGACTGTCAATGTGTATTTATCAAATGTGAGTTAAGTCAGAGTTAAGCAAACTATATATATCCCGACTCTTTTGCAGAGATCTTCACTGCTAATATTTTGATTATGTATAACTAATCGATTATAAAATGTGGCTGCTTCAGTTTTTACTTACAAGACGGTACAGTACTGGGTGTATATCCCGTTGTTACAAAGTAGCTGGAAGATATCGCATGGCTCAAGCTCAACAGTAAGCCAATATCAGAAACATTTTTAAACTATCAAGTAAAAACTGAAACACCAGTTTTAAAGACTTTTTGTTTTGTTTTTTCACTTTTAAGGTGTTTTAGTTCACATAATGTTAAAAAAATAAACATTTGTTAAAATGTTAAAACATTTGTTTAAATTCAGTTTCAGAAAATCAAAGATGGAAGAATAGATATCAAAAGATATAAACACAAAACAAAAAACTAAAACCAAACCTTTGGAAGTGTTTTTTCGTCCCTCGTTTCGCTCTCTCCCATAATGCACAGTGATTTTTAGGACTTTCTACCTGTGTGTTAAAGTTCCACACTGGAACAGCAACTTAACATGGTGAGGATTTTAAGACCAAACATAAACACAAGTTGATGTTTTCGAATGTTAGCCGGAAAAGTCAGAAGTGAAAATGGCCTCTTGTGAATGAGGCAAGTATAATTAAAGTGTTTTCAGTAACAGTTACACCTTTTATTGCTTATGAAAGAAGAACTGTTATTCTAATTACCAGAGTTTTCAATCTTTTGAAAATCGTGAAGAGTCAAAACTAAATAACTAAATGAAGTAAAACAAATATTAAAGTCAGCATTAATTCCACTCACTATTAACTTCCGTATTATTTAAATTATGTTAAAAACTCAGCAAACATTTATAATGCGAGTTTGAAAAAAAAACATTGTACATAGTGTTATGTTTCGCTTGTCTAGTGTTCATTTAGTAGATCACTGTCTGGCGTTGTCTTGTCTTTGAGTCCAATCCACGTACCACGCTGTCAAAATGTCAAATATTTTACGTTTGGCTAGTTTAGGTTTTAAAATGATGGTATTATTTGAACCAAGTAAATTGAAAACATTTTAAAGCTATACTCGTTCTAAAATCATGATTTAAATATAACTGTAAGAGTGTTTCAAAAAATTAACTGTTGTTAGTGGTGCAAAAACGGACCCAGCCAAAAACGACGTAATCCAATTTTATATTTTAAAAAAGGCATGCACAAAGCTATAGTTACCCATAAGACCAATTTTTCTCCCCGGTTCTTAAGAATAAAAAGTTGTCCAACAAACAAACAAGGCAAATTTGAATTTTTTTCTATTTAAAGTAGTGAAAATAATTTTAGATTTTAACATAATTTATGAAAATACGTGATATTATGCACACTTTGACTTTATGACAGTTTGTGAATAAGGCTAAAAATAAAAACCTATTATAGCCATCCTACTCCTGATCAAGCCGAGCTTCTTCAAAGGTAATCAGTTCTTAAACTGAATTATTTATCAAAAAAGTTAAGATGAGGATGTGTCTGTTAAAGCATATATGTTCATATATGAGGAGAGATATCACTGGAGGTAGTGATATCTCGGGCCGGCCAAAGTTTCTCTACATTTACTATATTTTCCAGCCATTCCATTCAGATGAAGCCGAGATATAAGTCGGGGTTGCGAGATATCTCAGTCTAGAAGGTAGGGATAGCCCTTAGAATAAAAGGTGTTTTTAGTAACATAAATGGAGTTATCTCGGAGTCAAGTTTTCGATTCTCATGTGAGCCAAGGACAGATTTATTAATAGCCCGCGGAGAAATCTTTACCCCAGAGATATCTTGCCTCATGAGAACAGGCCCCAATATTAAAGCTGTCTGTGCCCATGTGAACGGTTCACCCCGACAGGTTTTCTCATATGAACCAGGGACAGTTTCAATCCCTTCCCCGACGAGATATCTCTATCCCCAAGATACTTCGTCTCATGTGAACGTCATTGTTAGGACTCGTCAGCACGTTATAGCTTTTCAGCCACGAGCAATGAAGCTTCATTCGCCCTTGTAGTTTCATTGCTTGTGGCTGAAAAGCTATATGGTGCTGACGAGTCCTAACAAGGACGAAACAGCTGTACACGGTTGCTCCATTTACTTGCTTTGTTGTTACTCGGGTGAAGCTGGTTGTGCGCATGCGTGCTGGTTCTGGCCAAACCGTGGAGTAGAGTTTGGGTGGTTTTTGCTTAAAAAGTTTATCTTCAGAAGTGACCGATACAATCAGTTACAATAAACTTAAATTTAAAATAGAACGCGCGAGAATGGTAACTAGTATATAAATAACAATTAGGTAGTAAACTGAAAAATAATGATAAACCGATTAGAAAAGAAAAATATTTTCACAGCCAATGTTAACATTTATGGCAGGCTTTAAATCATAGTCGCTGTCATTGATATTGTCATTACCATTGTTATTAATACTATTGTTATTGTTATGTAGGCTAGTGTTTCTATGTATGCTGTACGATCTCTCTGCACCTGCGCAGGGGCCTCAGGAAAACACACCACCCCACATATGATACCGGACCGCGGGCGGGGCAGACAAAGAGGGCGTAACCATAACACATGCATTCATGTTCAGGAGACTCCAGATCAGGCCTTCGTTTAAAGGGGACTTCGGAAGATACAAACGTGCACACAGCCCCTCCCTTCCCGTCTTACGAATTTGTAGCCTGGGATGTTGACAAGGTCGTTGTTGATATGATCAAGCAACCAGGACTCAGTGATGACGGCGATAACGTTTTTTGGCGGCCTATCATTGCATGTTTTGTATACTTTGTACGAATTTTTCTTTATGTCAGCCGATTGCTTGCATGTATTTTTTCGAAAATTTCTTATCTGTGTGGATTTTTTTTTGTTTTTCCACACTCACCCTTCACTTGTCTAATGGTCCTCCCTTTAGCTAGGTTGGAGGGCAGCGAAATTTCTCCCCCCCCCCCCTCGCCTCTCTCCATGTCTCCCCTTCCTCCTACTAAGAGCCTAAAAAATGTCTGACAAATTTACCGAGACAGAAATGGAAAATGTTCTTTTATTATACAAAATCCTAATTATTTTACTAATATTCACATATATTCTTGGGCACATTTATTTACATTAACTTTTTAAAAGTATCAGTATGTTTGAAATCGATGTTCGGCCGTCGTATGTTAAGTTCACCGCTAAGTTATCCGGTGCACGTGCGCGTGTGACAGGAAGGAATTCGTGGAAAAAAAAAAACTATTCACGGAGCTGCGGACAACCTCCAGGTTGAAAAATATAGCGTTAAAACACACATACGCTTTTCTCAATATTTACTTAAGTTTAACTATATTTCATTTCCGAATCGAAAAAGTGTCATTGCCGATTGGCTAAAAGATCACAAAACTGGATTTATAAGCAACATTTTACATTACATTAAAAGCGAATGAAGTTCAGGTTTTCTTTTTAAACAACTAATTTTCCAAACATAACTTTCGCAAAACATTTTCGGTCCAGCTTCAAGTGAAAAATAATAAAAAAAAATTTAATTTTTTTAAAATTTAATTTTTAATATATATATATATTATATCAAAATATGCCCGATTGATTGTAAACAAATTTTATTTCCTTAACTAAGCTTTAAGAAAAAACGTCTAAATTTTTGAAGCATCGATTTCAAAATACAATATCAACCTTGAAGTGTGCGCCACATGATCGGGCGACAAAGAAAACAAGGCATTTAGGAATGTTTATATGAAACAAAAAGAAAAGAGATTACAAAACAGTCGTTTCAAGATTTGAATTGTTAGCATCAGCGTAGCTGAGAACTCACGTTTTTTCACGCAAAAACCCCGTTGTGTGCAAACAGCCTGAACGAGGCATGGATACCAAGGTCACGTATAAAATAAATAAAACCGTGTGTTTTTCCCACCACCTCCGATGCTGGCCGTAGGAGTTTCAGAGAAGACATCGGATAACTCTTGTCCCTCGCTATCACGAATGATTCGTACAATTGATGTTTCAAATAAGGTTAACATCAAATTTGTTAAAATTACGAAGTTACCGAAAGTTCCGATAGCGACTTCTCTTCAGCTATCACAGAGTGCTTTTTAATATTAGTGGCAGTTCTAATACTCGATATGACACTGGCAGTATCTTTGTCTTTAATTGCTTTCCACTTAGCTCCGTCCGCCATTGAGAAGGACAGCTCTGATCGGGTGAAACCGCAAGATGGTCCTAGTGTTGGAAGCATCACAGCCGTTGCACGATCGGGGAATTTTAGAAACTCAGCATACCGTTTGCGATGAATCTTTTCTTGTTTGGTAGCTGTAAGAGAACAAACGCTGCCTTTAAATGAAGTCTTTAAAAATGAAGTAAAATTTCATGTATCATCAAAACAATCTGCCTGTTTAGGTAATTAGGCCTCAAGGTCAAATAGACCGCCACGAGTCAATAACCTAGTAATGCATAAGGCCTTGAGGTCTAATTGTTTTAGTATAAAACAACCAATCGGTCAAAAAAGGATGTACAAATTAATTTATCAATGAAATCCTCTGATATTACAACAAAACGGGGCTCACAACTATTTTCATCCGCCATCTTTTCTCACAGATAATCAAAGCTCATAATAAGTATACAATTATTGATAGAAAATAAATCTTTTACTTCGATGTCTATACATGAAATAAAATTTAAAAACAAACATTCTTGTGGCACTTACTTGCATTCTTCTGGGAATGTTTGGGAGCCACATATATCGGAAAGCTAGTTTTGAATTGTAATAGTAGTTGAAGAAGTAAGGGAGATAAGAAACGAGCCCTTTCAGGAAAGTGAAAAAACGCCTCCGATATAAATGGCCCCAAATATTCCCAGACGAAAACAAGTAAGTGCCACAAGAATATTTGTTTTTAAACTTTATTTCATGAAGATACATCGAAGTAAAATATCTATGTTCTATTAATAATTATATACGTGTTATACGCTTGGGTTACCTGTGGCACAATCAGAATTCAGGGTGCGTGTGTTTATACTAAAACCAACCAGCCTAACCACTCAATGCAATACAAAACTATTACTATTAAATGAATAAGTGAAGCCAAAAGGAACAAATTAGCAGGGTAACAGTCGTAAAGAGATACCTTTCGCAATCTTTTATGATTTACTTTCCAACTTATCAAAGTTCCAAGTATGTGTGCTGTATAATTACGCCTAGGTGACACTTACGAGGTAATCGGACACCTTGTTCATTCGATGGCGGTCTGTATTGCTTACAGAATCCGGCCCAATATGGCAGTAACTCTTTAAACAAAATACTTTGCGCCTCATCAAAAATACTCGGATCTTTTTGATCTCTGGGAACCTTCCTATTTAAAGCAAACACTTGTGATTTGTGAATAATTCTTGCAGCAAGGTCCGGGCCAATGTCGATCTGTAAATCATAGAAAGGTTATTACTATTATTATTATTATTATTATTATTATTATTATTAGTAGTAGTAGTAGTATTATTATCATTATTATTATTATCATTGGTAGAGTGTCTGACTAGTGTACAGAAGGTCTGGGTTCGATTCCCATCTGGAGCTCAGATTTTTTTTGAGTTCTTTGTCTCCGCATTGTCATTGTCATTATCATTGTCATTACCATTGTCATTATCACAGTCATTGTCATAGTCATTGTCAAAGTCATTGTTATTGTCATTATCATTGCCATTACCATAGTCATTATCATAGTCATTGTCATTGCCATTATCATTGTCATTACCATAGTCATTATCATAGTCATTGTCATTGTTATTGTCATTATCATTGTCATTACCATAGTCATTATCATAGTCATTGTCATTGCCATTATCATTGCCATTACCATAGTCATTACCATAGTCATTGTCATTGTCATTATCATTGTCATTACCATAGTCGTTATCATAGTCATTGTCATAGTCATTGTCATTACCATAGTCATTATCATAGTCATTGTCATTGTCATTATCATTGTCATTACCATAGTCATTATCATAGTCATTGTCATTGTCATTATCATTGTCATTACCATAATCATTATCATAGTCATTGTCATTATCATTGTCGTTACCATAGTCATTATCATAGTCATTGTCATAGTCATTGTCATTGTCATTACCATAGTCATTATCATAGTCATTGTCATTGTTATTGTCATTATCATAGTCATTATCATAGTCATTGTCATTATCATTGTCATTACCAGTCATTATCATAGTCATTGTCATTATCATTGTCGTTACCATAGTCATTATCATAGTCATTGTTATTGTCATTATCATTATTTTTCTCATTGTCAGGTCATTGTCATAGTAACTGTCATAGTCGCTGTCATAGATAATGTCATTATCATTGTTATAAATACTATTGTTATTGTTATTGTCATTATTATTATTGCTATCAACATTATTCTTAAGCTTAATACTAACATTTTTGAAAAACTTGAAGAACTCGCTAAAGTGAAGTGATAGATATTGATAGATATTCAACTGTTACATAATAAGCAGTACAATGGGTTTGTAGATCATGCACCGGATAAATTGTATAATGGTTTTCTTGTAGCTCTTAAAAACTAAGACTCATTCTTTTTATGCGAGGTAAATTTCCCAGTTCAAATGATTGATGCAGTGAAGTTAATGGAAACTAAGAATTAGACCTAAATGCAATCAAAACATATTGTATAGAGCGAGCTGCCAAGTTGGTTTAAGGAACATGCAACAAAGTTCCATCGCTGCAATGAAATAGACAGCAAGCTAGTTATGTTAATGGATCCAGGCAAGACACATCCGAAATTTCGAAAAAATTCGTAAGTCAACAAGAAAAACACAAAAAGCATAAAGTCATGTTTAGATTGCATCATATGAGCTGGCCCTATGTTTAGTTTAGAATTTAAGCAACACGAATTTGACCTTGTTGCCAAATTACTGTTTCTTCGGAATTAAAACAAATATGATAATACATGCAGAAATCATTGTACAGGAAAGTGGCTTAAATGATTAATTGTCAAGATAGCACATGAGTATATTAAGCACTGAAATGAACACTAAGGTACGTGGTTGCGGGCAATGAACACTAAGGTACGTGGGTTGCGGGCAATGAGCACTACGGTACGTGGGTTGCGAGCATTACCCATGTGCCAAGTAAATCTGAATGTTGGATTTATAAAAGTGGATGAATCTTCCTGAATCGTTCTTCAATTGGTATTCAGTGGAACCGAAACCAGCAGTATTGTAATTGTATTTGTTCAGATATCTATTTCCAGAAGGCTTAAGTGATAATACACGCTGCTAAGTCGCTTTAGTGCCCATTTCAGTGGCATCATTGAGACCAATTAAAAATTAGACCTCAAAGACGAATGGACTACGAGTCAACAATCCATAAGACTGAGAGGTTTAATTGCTTTAGTATAAACTTACAAAACTGTCAAAAATAATGTACAAATAAAATTATCGATAAAATCCTCTGATATTATAGCAAAACGGGGCTCAATACTATTTTGATCCGCCATCTTTTCTTTACTAGAAAGCTATCATCTTGATAGACCTCTAGTAAAGTAGCTAATCAAAATGCAGGATGCGTGTTCGACCATTCCAGTAGGCTTATATCATTAAGGCTTAGTTTTACTGTGTGTGCTTGTGTACTTAGCTTGCAGTAAGAACTGCTTAGCGTGTTGAGGTCTATAACTGAGAATCGGCAAGCGGTCTAGTATCTAAATACCAAAATCACCAATGTCGAGTGCAGCAGTGAATCATCCTCTTGGCGTACCGGTATTAATGATGATGACCGTCAGATTGAAAAGGCCTCGGTATCTCATATACCCTTCTACTATACATATATGACATAATATTTTTTAAAAAGGTAGAATATCATGTCATTATACATCAGCTTTGCTGTGTAGATACGCCAGTGGTGAAGATGGTAACTAAAGGCCTTAGACCTTTTTCAAACAGCTAAGAAGATCTAAAGGGTTTAAATAAGCAACCTTCGTGCACTGGAATCCGCGCGTGTAATTGGTCAAAATCGATCGTATGATCATGATAAATAAGAGATTAATAAGAAACCTTCGTTCAATGAAAAAAATCCGCGAGTGTAATTGGTCAAAATCGATCATATGATCATGATAAATAAGAGATTAATAAGAAACCTTCGTTCAATGAAAAAATCCGCGCGTGCAATTGGTCAAAATCGATCACATGACCATGATAAATAAGAGATCAGACCACGCTTAGCAGTTCATTATAAAAGTTTTACCATGCTTTTTTCTATTGCTTGCAAATGACCGAAATACAAAGGTTTCCAACTATAAAAAAAAAATTCTTAAAACTAATCAGTAATTCTAATTTTTTAAGGTTGTTCTTAATCAGAGTATACGATACAATCATGTTATATAATTTGGCGGCCTTTTGGGCGCACGTCTAACTGTTTCCCCGCCTTTTAGTTTTAGATGCGTTTGCCGAGTTTGGGTTTCTTGTGAAGCAGTTTGGAACATATTTAAACAGTTTTTCTGTTGGATTTTTTAAAAATGGAATTCAAAATATTGCCAAATTTACAGAATACCGGATTTTCAATTGTTCTAATTGGTTTGTTTTATGGTGCGAACATTTTGGAGCGAAAATATGGATTCCTGATTTGTTTTGACTAGAAATTTCAAGATGGCGATTTAGTACTTCTCAATCGTGGATGGCGACGTGAGAAAACATTTCAAATGCTGGTTTATTTCTTTTGTTTTATTAAAACATTGAACTAACTTCCCAAAGGACATATTGATAAAGTCTAGAACATGGTATTTATTGATTTTAATTTGAGATTTACTTTCAGCTTTTGACTAATTTCAGTAAAAGCTTCGTTTCGCATTTGTTTAATTAAAAATAATATTCTTTGCGTTGATTTTTGATAGTTCTGTTGTTTTAAGATCATTTTCCATGAATGACTTTTTGTTACTTCTGTGTTATTCTATTTGAACTTAATATGCAATATTAATTATGTATTTACTTTACTAAATTGTTCAAACTCGACTCTTGCTTGAAGATCGTTGTGTAAGGTGCACCTTGCAATGGAGTGAACTCAGCTTGCTTGCTTATTAAAAGGGTTTGTTACTTTTAGTTCGTAGTTTGTTTACAAATATACCCACTTGCTAGCGATAAAATGAACTCGATATTTTTTATAATGGACTTGGCTTCGCCTCGCCATTATTTACATTTCCCGTTCCCGTAATTAACAATGCATGATAACGTCCTTCATATATAATTCATAAATAAATACAACTTATTGTTTTAGTAAAACACACAAAAAGAAAATATTTTTTACCTGTAGCCATGGAGGGGTCGCAGAATCGAGAAAGCACTCGACAATCGTGTCCACTTTTTTGCTCAACGATACCTAAAGGCGACAATTTTATAAACGACGGTGATGAAATAGCAACTATTGAAGATACTATTATTGATACTTTCATTTGACAGATTCGCAGTTTTGTAGTTTTATTGTGCGTACTTGCCACTATTAAAAAATGCAATAGTTTGTTTATAGTACAAAAATAATATATAAAACAGCCGGATAAACAGGTTGCATAAATCATAAACACAATCATAATATAACAGATTTAAAAGTTAATTACTTAGAAAAGCAATTGTAAATAAATAAATAAATAAATAAATAAATAAATATATTTATGAAAATTTTGAACCTCTTGGAGATTACTCAAATGTTCTTGAAAATGTTCTTGATATAATCATACTAAATTAATGTACCCTATTCTTAGGCTCGGAAAAATTATGGCTACTATGGTTTACAGATCCCTGAATGGCCTGGCGCCTAGTTATCTTCAAACTAAATTTGTAAACCGTAGTAGCACTTATTCCTTGAAGGATTTTGTTAATAAACTCACTATTTCTTTCCCCCCCACAAACTACATGAAAAATAGTTTTCAGTACAGCGGGGCTGTCTTTTGGAATAGTTTACCATTAACACTTCGGTAAGCACAATCTCTCAGCTCTTTTAAATCAGGTTGCAGAGAGTTCTTTGCATAATTAGAATAAATAAACGGCATTCATGGAAAGCAGGAATTTTTTATTGTCGTTATTTTTTTACTTGAATAATGTTATATCTTTTTATAAGTAGTTTAGCAGTAGTTAGTATTATAATAAATTAGTGTAGCATAGTTAGCTTTTTATTTAATTTTTATGTACACCCTGCACAATTTATTGTTCAGAAAAGTGCAGAGACTGATAGCCGAATGATCATCTTGTTCAAAATAATTTTAGAACTTAATTTGTTTTTGCTGCGAGCGAAGCAAGTAGCGTCCAATTCGGAACACGCAGTGCTGTAATCTTCCGATATCACTAGCAACGAACATGCGGTACACTCGATCAGCAGTTTAAGTCACACCGTATCAAAAATTGATTTAAGGATGTGATTAGAGTTTCGGTACACACGAATCATGCGATCAGCAGTTTTAAAGGATTTAGTGTGATATATTCTGATACTCGAAAACATGATTTTAAAGACAAAGAAAAACTCCAAAAATATCCTAGCCCTAGATGGAAGTTGTATCCACGACCACTCGTGTTTCAGTCGGGTGCTCGACCAACTGAAATACTGGGGACTCTATGGTGAGCAAGGCTCGTTTTTCTTTTTCAAATTCCATCTGGGGCTGGGATTTTATGATATATTGGAAGACGGTCTTAATTTTTTATATAATTCACAAAGATTTACAACTTACATCATCCAAGAAGTTAAAAAGCTCCTGCAACGGAAACAAAAAGTTAAAATTAAAAACCAAGTTGGTTATTATGCGATTAAATAATACTACTTTCATGTATCCAGTGTTTGCCAAAATCAAAAGATATAAAGTAAGAATAAAAGAGTTGCGCTTATTCACTTGGTCTCTTTGTTGCGCTTTGTATATGTTTGAAGTATTTATGAATTACCAAACACACACACTCTACATCTGTTTCTGGTAATATAAAAGAAAACATTTTCTATACTTTTCACAATAAAGTACATCTACACTAAAACAAAAATATTCTAGTAAATATTAGTTTAACGCGGCCTAACAAAAACAAAGTTAAAGGCCTAGGATTCCATACAGTAAACCATACAAACAAAAATATACACCACGAAATAATACAAAAAGAAGATCTAGATAATTCTGATAAAGATCTTCCGGCATCGATGCGAACAGAGATTACAAAATGGCAGCTCGTTATAATGGAAACTGGAGTTTCCTTAAAAACTATTCTGAATAGATAATTGAGTGTCAGCAAGGGTAATTTGAAGATATCCTGCTTCGCGAAGAGAAAACAAAGTAACAAAGAATCTTCAAGGTAAAGTTCCAAGGTCGTTTAAAAGAAGGACCCGATGCTATGATGACCGTACGGCAGATCAAATGACAAGCTTTCTGTGCTGGGTGACACAGCGTTTGCAGCTGCAAATGGCCGCTTCACGCATCTGGAAAACAATACCTCGAACGTACGACTTCACTGTATTAAACTTATTATTATTGGTCGTATTTACCAAGCAACGGATATCCAATTTAATGCGCTCTAATTCGCTCTCTTAACTCGCGATATACAAAGTTAGTATTTACCAAGCATCTGATATTAATTTTAGCGCGCTCTGTTTGGCTCCCGTAACTCATGATATCCAAGATTAGTATTTACCAAGCAACTGATATCAATTTTCGCGCGCTCTGTTTGGCTCCCGTAACTCATGATATCCAAGATTAGTATTTATCAAGCAAATGATATCAATTTTCGCCCGCTCTATTTGGCTCCAGTAACTCATGATATCGAAGATTAGTATTTATCAAGCAACCGATATCAATTTTCGCGCGCTCTGTTTGGCTGCCGTAACTCATGATATCCAAGATTAGTATTTACCAAGCAACCGATATCAATTTTTGCGCGCTCTGTTTGGCTGCCGTAACTCATGATATCCAAGATTAGTATTTACCAAGCAACCGATATCACTGTTCGCGCGTTTTGTTAGGCTCCCGTAACTCATGATATCCAAGATTAGTATTTACCAAGCAACTGATATCAATTTTCGCCCCCTCTATTTGGCTCCCGTAACTCATGATATCGAAGATTAGTATTTACCAAGCAACCGATATCCATTTTCGCGTGCTCTGTTTGGCTCCCGTAACTCATGATATTCAAGATTAGTATTATTTATCAAGCAAACGACATCCATTTTCGTACGCTACGATTGACTCCCGTAACTCACGATATCCAAGATAAATATTTACCAAACCAACCGATATCCATTTTCGTACGCTACGATTGGCTGCTGATCCAAGATTATTAGTTGATTTTGAAGCGGAAGTCAAAATGACAGGATGGGTGCGCACAAAAAATAAAGTGCATTTCTTTTATAGTTTTTTTGGTAAATACTAAACAACTATCCCCTAATGGTTGGTGCCTAGCACTGGATATATACTACAATGGTTTGCCTCACGGTATATATCCAAAATTATTTACCTCTCCATGGGGGGATAATGGTTAATTAACAATTAGACCTCGGGGATAAATGGACTACGAGTCAATAGCCCATGGGTCCGTAGGTCTAATGGACTATTCAAACTCGCAGACCATGAATCCGAGAGGTCTAATACTTTTAGTATAAACCTATTAATCGATCAGAAAAGGATGTATAACTTGAATTAGCAATGAAATACTCAGATAATATAACAAAATGGGGCTAGCTACTATTTTGATCCGCCATATTTTCTCTACCAGTAGGCTATCACAAATATTGAGAAGCGATTAGGGCACACCAATAATGATAATATTCTAATAAACAGCAACTTTAAGTTTAAAAATCAACTAATTATTCAATAATATACCTTCAATTTTTGCACTTCCAAGTAAAACATTAGGTCATTTTCTAGTTTTATTTCACCGTCTGGATAAGTGTGTTGTTGCAGATAGCGCCTAAAATAGTCCAATTTTACCGAGAGACGCCCGTGAACGGACTGAAGAACTCTTCTGAAACTGTCCCGGTCCTGTTTATTTGGCTGCATTCGTCCTGTAGCCTGAAAATATTTTGTAAAGAAAAAAATTCATTTGCTATTACTCAGACGTATTTCACCTACATTTCACAGAAATTATCGGGAAGGCTGCCTCATTTTCATTAAATAGCAACTGATATCAGCGGTTTTAACTAACAACTTAAGCAAATTGGTTCCATGCATTTATATATATCTAAAAATTGGAGTTTACTTTTTTATCATATATCTTCAAAAAGTCTTCCAACTAAAACGGGAATTAATACCTTGGTTTTTTTCGCTTTTTTCTTATAGAATTGTGTAAAGCTTGTCCCACTGTCAAAGGTATCTCCTTTGCTTACTTGCCCTGGAGTAGTAGGCGTCTGGGTCGCTTCCTTAGCGCCGCCACCTGTCGTCATTAGCTGTGCAATAAAAAACGAAACAAAAAACTATTTCGTTTAAGGTTCCTAACTAAGCAATTAAAACCTTGAATTTAAAGTTAAAAGTTCGCGTTCATAGTAATAACATAGTTTATACCTTTGAGAAATTGTCAAAGGAGCTTTCGAGATCCGCCCTGATGAACTGCTGGGCTTCTGTGAGAACTGAAGAAGAAGGTCGCTCCGCCTCGACCTTCTCTAAAATTACAGGCGGAA
Source organism: Zoanthus sanctaehelenae (assembly GCA_028564885.2). Lineage (NCBI taxonomy): Eukaryota > Metazoa > Cnidaria > Anthozoa > Zoantharia > Zoanthidae > Zoanthus > Zoanthus sanctaehelenae. Next base: position 19,930 of record JAOTRI020114785.1, on the reverse strand, counting down.
GACCAACGGATCTGATAAAAAAACCATAAAAAAGCAAGATAAAACAAACAATGCAGATAACCTATTGCTGAAACTGTATAATATTGTCAAAAGTAGTGCCAAGAACAGACCTTTCTCTCGTCAGAATATTAAAAAAATCAAGATTTGGTGTAGAGAGATTAAATGTATGCAAATCGAGGTAATTGAAATGGTAATTGTTAGAAAACAATGGTAGCGTACATTACATGGTATATGGAGGGTATCGTAGAAACTGTCAGAAAAGAAATCCTAAGATAGCCAGCGATATAATTAGAAGTTCCCAACAGAATACAAACCTTCTTGAATATGTGTCAAAGTAGTTTCTGAAAAAAAATTATATGAGCAGTAAGTTTTTTTGTTGAAAAGAGCAAGCAAATAACTTTTTCAATCATACAATTGAATTTGTTGAACTTAATGATATTACTTGAACTACAAGTATTTGATAAAGATATGTTTGTTATGAAGGAAGATTGAGGTATATATGGTTGTATAATACATGCATGTGAGCTATTTTTGGAGGAATAGTCTTGGAATACCAATATATATATATATATTAGTAACCATTAGTAAAAAGCATTGGCGAATTTCTTTCTTGAAACGACTTTTAGACAAATTCCTAATAGAAGCTGAAATTTGATTCCACAAACGTTCACAGCTAATACAGCCAAAGCCATATCAGAGGCATTCAAAAATTTACTCTTAGGGGCCGTATGTCTGATGGGTAGAACAATACATATGGAAATGATCTGTTCTGTGTTAACTACAGTATTTCGCTATTTGGTTTTCCTGAAAACTTGTAAAGTAATTGTGATACGGTTTCCTCGTTAAACAGTGATGATGCTGATGGTGACAATGGTGCAATGACGGTGATGACGTCAAAGTATTAATATGTTGTAAAGGTAATGATGATGACGTTTTCGCAATCGTCGTAAAAAAAATGGAGAGAGATAAGAAAAAGTCAAGCAAAAAAAATCGACAAACATACACGGTCAGACAAACATACACACAGACAGGCAGACGAATAGACAGGCAGGCTGAGAGACAAACAGGCGGACTTAATTTAAGAGCTGAACAAAACAAAGTACAAATATGTGCATAAATGTAAAAGAACACTCTGATAAACAACTTCTGTCTTCATTGAACGTACCTGTAAATAAGGTTTGATTGCTGGGATTTTTGGAGTTTCTTAGTGGGCAATATTGTATTGTAGCTTTCCACTTCTAGATACATCGTCAGCCGATTATATGTGTGTCGTCCTTCATGATTTTGCAAATAAAGCTTAAACGCAGACATTGTCCTGATGACAAAAGATAAAGTGGAATGGATTCATAAACTCAAATATAACAAACTTAACATAAGACTACCATTGAGTTGTCTTTACACTACAGAACGCCTTTATTCTTTGTCTGAACGAGAACATGGGCAAATATTTAAAGTATATTCTTTTGGATATACGTCTCCATACAGTATAAAGATGGGAACACCGATTTCCAAATCTTCTATTATCATAGATAATCGTCTTTTTCCCTTCCCTCCATAATTAACGAATTTTCTCTCTAAAAAATTTGCAAACGAGATAAACAAAACATTTTGAATTTTTGAGGGGTTAATCCTTGACCTTTAGTGTACAATTGAAATAAAAAACTTAGCAAATTTTTTGTTAATTTCTGCGAAACTATAGTTTTGAGAAAATGATGAAAGTGTTCAGCTCCTCAATGCAAGAAACTGAACATTTTCAAACTACTGATTGACTTCACGAAATGATTAATTCATATATGTTAACGTATCAAATATGTTTACAAACTAGTAATTTCCAACAGAATGAGATCGCTGCGAGTACGCTATTTTGTTATGGTGACGATAGAATTGAATCGTTGACTCCTATTGGACGGAACACTAATCCATTGAAGCTTAGCTTCCAGAAAACGCTGGTACTCATTTACCTACCCCGGAAGGATGGACTGTCACGAACGAACTGGGAACCTTGTGGTTGGAAAACAGAGATCGTACCATCTGCATCAACCATGTCCGCCCACTTTCAAACCAAACTAGTAATAAATAAGGTTCAGTTCTTCTGTTCCCTACTAAAGCTGAGTATCGTGTTCTTTACGTCTTATAGACTGGACAACGGAAAATCATATGCGCATATCTCCAAAGTTACAGAACCAAACTTACCCTTTGTTGTCGACAACATCTAAAAACTCCGGTAATTTTGGTTTTTCTTGGTTTTTCTCTACTTCTGATTGTGGGGGAGTCGGCTGAACGGCACCTTCTGAATCAGACTCGCTTTCACTCTCACTTTCGTCAGTGTCTTTCGTTATTGGTTTTGTTTTTACGTTCTTTGTTTGATTTGAAGCTTTCTTCATTGGTTTTAACTTTCCTTTTCCCTTTTTTTCTTCTGGCGATCGTTTTGACGCAGCTCTCTTGGGTGAAGGAGATCCGTGTGAACCAGTGCCACGATCGGTGTCAATATCTTCTGCTATTGCTAGCGCCGTGTGAAGACGGTGCTGACGTTCTGACGGAGAAGAGCCTGGGTTCCTGTTAATGTACACAAAACGCATTTACAAAAAAACAAGATATTAAAAACAAATTAATTGAAGAGAAGAGAAGAGAAGAGAAGAGAAGAGAAGAGAAGAGAAGAGAAGAGAAGAGAAGAGAAGAGAAGAGAAGAGAAGAAAAGAACTAAAATTGAGCTGGAAAAATGACAAAAAGACTAATATACAACTATCTTCGCAACATTCGTTTTAATTCTTTTCGTTTCTAAACACTTTGACAGATATTTAACCCAAGCAACATTTTTCACTTGTGCAACAGCCGTCAAAATTTTATTCATAGATCTTAACTTACACTTTGTTAGAAGACACAATCTTTCTATATTTGTGCTTTAAACCATGAGTGGAAACAAAAAACGATTTTAACCTTTTAACCCAACGTCCACTCTGCGGGGACCAGTACTTTTTGAGACGAGTTTTTCCTCTCGATTCGTCACGCTCAGAAACCTGGGAACTATTATAATCTCTGTAGTGAGTTGAAGTCTTGAGGGATCTGAAATGTTGTTGAAAATATTGTGAGTGTGGAGGGTATATACAAATAAAAAAGGATAAAGAACAAAAAGAGAACAAAGAGACTCTTACTTTTCAAACGATGATATTTCAAACTTGCAAAATTCCAACCATGTTGGCCGAAGCCTTTTAACGGCGCTAAACTGTAAAAGATGAGAACAACATTAAAAACGCTTAATAAAATATCCAAGTGTGAGTACATTTCGTTTCATGTTTTTAATGTTTTCAAGATTATGTTTGAAAATGTTCACGCGAGCATACAGTTTCATCAAAGGAAACATGTGATTGATCATTTTGAAACCAACCTGGGTAAGATTAAAAACATCCAATGAAAGTTCGTTGTTGGATTTAAGAGCGCACTCCAGTCTTCGCTGTTCCAAAGATCCTTCTCCGATGTTCATAACACTACCTGAAAGAGATAATATAATATTATTAAATTTTCAACCTCGTATATTGCGTTTCTAACGTTCTGATTGGTTCGCTCAATTTCGGTAATCAGCTCATACACCGAATGACCATAAGTGGAAATAACTATGTAAAGTGTTGCCAAGCTGAAAAATGTCACAATAAAATTTGTTGTCAGATTTTAAGTATCGAAAGGTTCGGAAAACTCATGAAATTTAATAAAACAATTATTCCATTCGCGCTTGTTGGATATAATATGATTATAGCCAACTCGGCGCTACGCCCCTCCTTGGCTATTTACCATCTCATATCCAACGCGCGCTCTTGGAATAATTGTTAAATATATTAGTAGTAATCGTAGATTATGTTAAGTGCGCTCGTTAACTGTAAATCGCGGAGAGTTGGATTTGTTGGTAGCGTTCATAGATTGGTAGAAGAAAGAAAGAAGTGATGTCTTTCATATTATGTCTTAAATACTCTTTTTTCACTCCGGTGATCGCGAAGAAAATTATAACAAAGCTATGTGGTAAAACCTGATCACGAAGCTTGAAAACCCGATCGATCAAGGTAGGACATGGAAGCGAGGCTAAATCAGTGAACAACATTTTGCCTCGAAAAGCTACAGCATTGAACAAGATTAGGAAGCGTTCGTAGAGCATGCGCAATTATACTTACGCAAGGAGAACGCCAACGACGACGGCAGAGAACAATAGAATATACAATAACTGCACGTTGGAATGTACCGAGAATAGCACGTGCACGGAGTTGTCGGTAAAATTAGAACGTGAAAAGATCATTTTTAGAGTTGTCGAGACAACGCGGACGTAACAGCAAAAACTTTCTCAGTATCTGTTTAGCTTCACAGAGAAACATTAAATGGTTTTTTTATTCACAAAGCGTTAAGAAAAGAAACAAACCCCAAATGATTCGAAAAAAAAAATAGTAATTAAAAATGGTGATTTTTCGAAGCCGTCATCGTTCACGTTCCCGTTTTCGCTGCGTAAGGTCCCTAAAGTTACGCACTGCAGATACACTGAAGGAGAAATCTGAATAATGAACGTGGTAAACAAACCACTCTTTCAAGTCATTAAACCTTATCTAAACCACTACTTACAATGAAAACGGCTGTTTTCAATCCTTATTTGATTGGCCCATAAAAATAAATTTTAGCGAGTCGAAAATATTGTCCGACATATCTGTGATCTAAATAAATAAGCCAAAAGGGAGATTAAAATATTATGGTTTGCGTCAGTTGCAAGTCAAGCTCAACAAACGCATCAACGGAAAGGCGAAAAGTCAAATATCATTCAAATCTCTTCGACTTTCGTTGATTATGTTGGCGGCTTAGATGTTTTACGTACAATGAAACTATTTGACATCTACAGGAATGCGATTTTATTGGGCCGTTGTTTTGAGGCAGAAAGGCTGCGTTACCTGTGGCCAGAGGCATGGCAAGTCTTCAGCCTTGCCTTGTTTTAGAGAGTGAAAATTCATTTGCGAAATGCAATTCAGTAATTCAAGCAGCGGTGGAATTTTCGGTCCGAGTTCATCCTTATTAAGGCTGAACCTCCCCTTCCCCCCCCCCCCCAAAAAAAAAAGAAAAAAATGCTCACCACGCGCATTCATTACAAATTACGTACAAAATCCATCTCTGAGATTCGGTTACTGCTGCGTTCAAACTAGTTGAAGTTTTAAGAATATGTCGTTAAATTGATTTCTATCAGTTTAGTCTACTTATTTCCTTTTCTCACCGACGCCAATGTATTTGTTGAATATTTCCCACGCTTGACACAAACGCAGATATCGATCACCTAAGCGTTTTCCACTTGCGTTGAAGTTTGTGGTATCCAACCAAAACATCAGGTTATACAATAGTGACTTGTTTTCAGTTCTGGGTGATTAAAAATAGAAACTTAGCAGGCATCTATAGCAAATAGGTCACAGCAAATAGTATTGAAATTAATATGATGAAAAACTTCGTACAAAACCACACATACATGCAAACCGCCGCCTGGTTAGCCTAGTTGGTAAGGCGCCAGTCTATCGTGCGGGAGGTCTCGGGTTCGAATCCCGGCCGGACCACCACTCAGGGTCTGAGGAGAAACTGCTGCCTTTGCTATAACATCTGCAAATGGTTAGACTTTCGCGTCTTCTCGGATAAGGACGTTAAGCCGTAGGTCCCGTATCCCCAATTAGTTTATAAAAAGCTAAAGAAATAAACACGTTAATTAAGTTCTTCTTCTTCTTCTACATAACCGTTTCAAATCGTTTCATACATTTTTTTACTTTTCTAAAGTTTTTATAGCGTCATACCTTTCAAGATATCGTCTAAATGGGCATCCAGCTCTGTTTTCTACTTTCAATGCTTGAATAAACTTATCTTGTTCTTCTCTGAAATTCAATTGACAACTTTTTTATGAATTCATGTAAATAACGTTAGAGTCAGGGAAGTTCCGCACAAACTTTTCATTTTAGTTAAAATATTAGCACCATAACTAATAATAATAATGATAATGATAATAATAATAACAATAATAAAAATAATAATAATAATACTTTATTTAACGTCAATTGCGAAGAAATTGGTTACCCATTCTTCATAGCCTGAGGCTAATGTTTAATCGCTCGACGGCTCAGATCTTGACGTGAAAGTGAAATTTGCAAAAAGAGGAAAACCTGAGTACACCGACTCCGGAGAAAAACCCTTAAAATCAGATTGAGATCGACAAATCTCAGCCCACATGGAGAGCCCTGGAAACGATCCCGATTTTTTTTTTTTAGTAAATAGAGCAAGCCTTATAATCTAAACTATTAGCTTCTTCGAGTGTCTAAAAAGTATCACTCACTTTTAAAATTAAATTTCGCTTAAATACGCACGCTATACGTAAGGCTCCCTGAACAGGTAAATTGTGATTAACGAATTGAAGCGTGAAGAATGTTTGAATTAATACAGAGTGCTATTCATAATTTCTTGTTTAAAGTCTCTATACATATCGCAGTTTTTGCTATCTTTTAGTAAAAACTGTTGTCATTTATAAACTCAGAATTCGAAGAAAAACTCTGCACTTATGTATGCTTTTAATTGAAAGACGTTAAAGTTGCTGGGGACTGGTACATGTGACGTAGCAACAGTAAGACGCCCTTTAGTTGTTATTAGTGTTTTACAAAGATAAACGTGGCAAACAAAGAACTTTAAACTGAAGTTCTCTGTTTTTCGTGATGCTATTTGGATATTATTCAACCCGAGGCTGCATAAGAACCTTTTCCTATATCATCGCACCAGGACTTTATAATGGAGTTTATGCTCGATGAAAAATGACAGCAGTCTCAAAACAAGTACCGCAAAAACTGTTTAACTTTTGAAATATAGTATTACTTTAAGGTTGTACTTTGTATCTAAAAGATGAAAATAAGCAATATCATGACTTGGATATTGGCGTTAATTTTTGTCATTAATGACTTAAGGTATATGATAACTCAACAGCTCTTTTCAGAGGAACGAAACAATTCGAGTTATGGAACTGCTTGTTTCAGGTGAGGAGAAATATAAAAAGGAAACCAGAAATGAACTAGAAGCAGAGTCATACGTTTTAAATTAACGAAAGTAAGTTATACTTTACATACTTACTCTTTTTCATTACGCGATATCAAGCTTTTCCATCGTGCTGACTTATTCCTCGCAACCTTTATCAGCATGTCACGGTTCCACGTGTTTTCTCTGACAAGCTCCCGGCACCAATCTCCCAGGGGAGGTAACGAGTGGACAATAGAAAAAGTAGGAATGAAACTAAGGTTTGACGGCGGACGAGGCTGGCCAATAAAGAGAAGGGTATTTTCTCTATTATAGCAAGAAAAACAGAATGAATTAGCATAGTACAACGAGTATTAAGAATGCATGATAGTCGAAGTGAACAGAGTTCAATTTTGTTTGAGATCAAACATGTGATTTCAAAACAGTGTAATTTCGGATTAATGTTGGACAACTCGAGGTTCAATTAATTACAATCACAAGATATTAAGGTTTTCATCCATAGAACTCAGACAAAAATGTATCTGTTAACGAGATTTCGAGGATACGAATATTGTTTTTGTCAAAACTAAAACGAGGCGTCCGGAAAAGGCACATTGTCCACGTGACCATACTTGCCATAGATCAATTTATTTTTCAAGTGGAGCTTCATATGTAAAAAGACAAAAACAAGTTTTAAATTTTTGTGTAAACTTTACCATTATGCTTTCATTCAACAACAACGCTTGTGTAGAATTGGTGAAACCAAACCAACTTATAGTGAACAATTCTAAAATATCTTACACGTAGTCTTGATTCCTTTCCAAGTGAACCAAAAAACGTGGTATCCAATAGGATCTCAGTCTTCTTAGTACGTCATACTGTGTTCGTGTAAATAAATCTTGGGTCAAACCTCCCGCGTCTTGCACTGCTCTTTCGATTTGTTCCTTTGAAAATATCAAAAATCAATCAAATCAAATTATGAATTTCATCCTAATTCGATTTAAGGCAAGTTCACACTTTGACATAAGCAAAAGATTTCTATGTAAGAACCGGGCTTACATAAAGGATAGAATAGTTACTGCGCATGCGAACTGGAATATTACGCGCATGCGTTGCTTAGTCATCCAACCTTAAAAAAACACTTTGTAAAGATTATAAAGCTATAAATCGATATATTTTATGTTCCATTAGCATGTTCATTCCATGCTTTAGTAAAGGATGGTAAAAGCAATTTATCTGTTTGCTCTTCTTTTAAACAAATTTAAAATTATTATACTACTATTAATTATTGTTAATATCATCTTACAGGGCTAAAAACATTTTGGCACTCAAATATATTTGACTTTTTGATAACTAAGGTAGGTTTCTTCGTTTTTTTTAGAAAAACCAGAATTATCAGCAGGATAATCGGAAAAATCCTTCAGAGTAAAATTAAGAAAGAAGGTTGTCGTATGGGTAAACTATACGAAATGATTTAGGTCTCAAAATATTGCAAGAAAACTTTTAGGACTTCAAAAGCTGAGGCCATGTATGGTAGCGAAAATCTATATTGCGTAGGTCTGTATTATCTTATGATGATTAATGATGTGTGATGAAAACGTTTGTTTCTACTCAGTCAGTACCTTGGCATCCAGAGTAAGATAATTCTTGTATTTATCTTGAATTTCCCTGAAACAATAAATAAAAGGTAAATTAATACATCTTAATTATTTTTCAATGCAAATACAATCAATATTTTTCTGTCGTTCTTTATCACTCTGCGACGTAGTCACGAATTCCAAATTGGTTTTGATACGGCAAAACCTCGATTACTTTCGTCTGGATTAACCAAATATTATGGTAATCAAGGATAAATTTTCTCTCTAAGTTTACTATTTTTCTAAATTTAATTTTTGCAACTCCTTCCGAAACTTTATTACCGACATGCCTGCCAGTCTGGCTCTCATGTACTTGAAGTATGTAAACAATAGGGACGTTTTCTGAGATTTAATGGCTTGTAGTGTCAAGGGACAAATCATCCCATGTCCCATGAAAATTTGAAGTATTATTAAACCTATATAAATTAAAAGCTTTTTGAACACAGAATAAAAAGAGTTTTGCGTTTATCACTTATACAGAACAATTTTTATTTTAGATTTATGTATAATTTTATATGAAACTCACGAGTTAGAAGACATTCTAAGTTGCATTGTTACTATTTTTAGATAACAATAATAATAATGATAATAATATTAATGATAACAATAATAATAACAATATTATCAGTTATAACAAAATAAAGATAATGATGATGACATAATGAATATAAAATTACAACTTTTTCGGAGCAAATCCTTATAAAAAACAATTTTAGCTTTGTCTCGATCATGCTTACAAAATTACAAGTTTTAATATTTCCAAACCAAGCAAATACCTATTTAATTTGATGTTACAAGTACGGTACAAGACCCTACATTATCATATATTATCATACATTATCATAAACTACCTGAACAGTTTAGCTCTGTGTTTTCTGAGAGTTTCCTCGGGCTCAGACTCAAGGCTGTCCTTGTAGCGCTCGGCATCCAACCAGAAATTGTACAAATGGATGCCAAGTGTATCTTGTAAAAATGTTTGAAACACATACATTCCACGCAACTATAGAGAAAGAAACCAATTTTTTCTACTCAAAAGTATTACAAAAATCGTTACGTTGCATTGATATTAAACGTGCAAGTTACACAATTTTGTTGTGTTGGGTCATTTTTTGGCACTAAGTATTTCTGATAAATTATGAGGTAAATATTTAATAAAATGTTTCAAAAATGGGCAACATAAAAGTTTTTTGGTATTTTTTCTTGACACAGCATCAAAACTTGAAAACGTTGGCCCAATTTTTTCAAGTTTTATCAATTTTCATTCTTTCCATCATTAGCAACAAAAAGCAGGGTACAAAATAAACGTTATGATATTGTCTTAATTAAATATTACATACCTGAATCATTTAGTTGAAGGCAAGACGTATTTTGAATTATAAAAATATGCTAAAACAGCGTGGCACAACCCTTTTAACACTATCCAGTCCAGACTTTTTTTAAGTCTCCCAGTCCAAGGGGGTGGATTCTACCCCCCACACCCACCCCCCTTTCCCCTCCTTATAACTTTCTTAGTTTTTATCCGAATTTAAAGGAATTTTCTACAATTGAGCTTTGGCGCATGTTTTCGTTTTGGGTGCAACTGTGTTCCACTTTTCTGTAATGACCTCATAGTGACGTCACGAAAAAGGTGTTTTTAAAGTTGTTTTAGTATAATTGTTGTAAGTAGATATCCACAATGGATAAACTAGTTGAAAACGTTCTTAATGTTTATAAAGATATGACAGAACTTTACAGGCAATTCACAAACCAATTAAAACGCTGTAAAACGTAATGAAGACATCATACAACTTTTGTTTTCGGTAAACATTAGTTTTGTCCACTTTGATTCCCAGAGTTATTAAATCTGGTTTTCGTTCGCTCATTCGTTTGTTTGCTAGTCCGTCCGGTAGTCAATCGTTTATTCGTTCATGCACTCTCACTTATTTTGTCTAATTCTCTTTCCATCCAAGAGAGGACACGGTAAATATGGGGTAACCCATACCCTGGCAAAAATTTAGCCATACACGCCTTAAACTATTATTTATTCCCAATTCCATATTCACATTGCATACCGAGCCAATAGTTTGCTGCTTGAGATCCTGCAAGCTCAGCTGATGCCGGTCCACAATACTTTGCACTTCAGCATCAGTCTGGGCATCTTCCATACCATCGTCACCAAAGTCAACAACAGCGACCATGTCTTTTTCAGTATCACTCAACTCCTGTTGTTCTTCCAAGTCAACAGCGTTTTCTTCCTCAAAAAGCGCACCTTTTTTCACCAACTCTTCAACTTCATCACGTATTTCAACAGTCTTGCTTTGGGATCGCCTACCCTCAGGTCGTAAACTTGACCGCGATAGCCGTCCTTCAGTGTTTTCTCGATCTCCATTCAGCCGTGTCTTATTAGGTTTTACTTCCTTTTGTTGCAAATTTCCATTAAGCTTCCAATCGCTTATAACGTTTTCTTTCACTTCAGGTCTTTTACTTGCTTCCAACGGTTCTCGGTCAACCTTTTCGCCATTAGCAAATTCCAGGTTTTGAAACTCAATGTTTCCAAAGCCGAGGTCATTTAAATGAAATGCGTCCGGGTTATCAGGACTAAGTCCTAAACGTAACAAAGCTGGCAAACTCGAAGCACTACCGAGAGGTCTACGACCAAACTGCTGCATTGATACAGCAGGCCAGGAACTATTTGAAGCTTGGCTAGAAGTCCGATTAGTTGCTGTTGCTATGCTGAAATTAGTCGAGCTTGTTGCGCGGCTGTATCCTCTTAAACCACGACTACTGGGTACTGTAGAGCGATTGGAAAGTTTGCGAATAAGAAGGCGGCACAACTTAAATTCCTGATACAATTGCGTTCTGTAAATCACATATATATATAATTAATATTAGTTCATGATTGTTATTAACCAGTAATATACAAGAATATAATTAACCAATGAGATAGAAACGTTAACTGTATAGAAAACAATAAATCTAAGGTATACAAGTCAATTTACGAAAATATGAGCTCGTTCAAATTCAGGTATTCCAAACTTTAGTGCTCAAGGGCTCTTAAAGGTACACAAAAACGTTTTCCAAATACAAATAACTATAATAATTCTTAAAAGAAATTAAACCGAAGCAAGAGATTAACCAGGTGGTAATATGACATGCAGTCTTTACTTCACGGATGAGGCACTCATCCATCGCACGTTTATTATAGTTTCCCGTATGTTTAGACGTTGGCAATCATTGAGAAACTGAGCTTGGCGAAAGCCGAGCCCGAGGATCAAACTGTGGGGACCTTGTGGCTCCAGGTACATCAGTCCCACCGCCATACAAGGCTCCCTTAATGCAAGCGTGAAGTTATGAGTTTTTACTAAAGCTCCAACAGCTTGACGTCATTCATCTCTAGGCTCTCGTTGTTATGGAACTTGAAGTCGATACATGTTGCAGTCTTTTTGTACATAACCTTGTATATTGGATTGGCTTGCTGTGGAGTTGCAACCATATTTTCCCCTGGTCTTTTCTTTTTCAAAAGCTCACATGTCACAAAACATTCTTTAAAATATGTGATTTAATAATTTTAAGTACAAATGTTTAGATTTTCATGATAGCGTGGAGTGCTTTAAAATAACTATCATCGCAAAAATCGAAATGGCGCGTCCAACAAGAAATCAAAACAAATCATCCACCAAATACAATGCTAACACCGATGTTGAATGCAATAAAATTTAAAAGACTCATTTTTTTCTTGTATGTTTTAATTTTAATACTTAATAATAAAACTTGAAACTTGAAATAGCAAAAAATTCAGGCCGCAAATAGTTGATAAGGTGACGTCCTAATCGTGCAGGAGGCTTGGGGGTTCGGATCCCGGCCAGTCACCAACACTATACCTTTCGCAAATGTGTTTATGTGTGTGTTTATCATGTAAAAGGTCATCATCATCATCATCATCACCATCATCACCATCACCATCACCATCACCATCATCACATAATCATCATCATCATCACCACATCATCATCATCATCATCATCATAAAAACTGTGTAGCGCTGCAATTTCTAAGAAATTCGTAAATGGCAAATTCAGACCTGCCAAGTCTCACGATTTTTTATGCTTTCTCACGATCTCACTATTAAGTTCCCAAAATCTCACGATTTTTGGCAAAAGTTTCTGCTAAAAACACAAGTGATTCGAAACACTCGTGAAAAAATAGAAATATGTTATTATTTCTTGTGTCACCTTATTTCAATGTTTACATTCAGATTCTTCTCGCATGTACAGCTGAAAACTAAGCCTATAAAATGCAGAAAAGGCACCATTCACTTTGTATTTTAATGACGAATATGTTACATTTGCTGGTCGACATGATATCGGCTCATCTGCTTCGCGGGAAATCAATATAAAGTAATCCGCGTTATTTAAATATCTACATTTATATTTTTTAACGTTAGAGATAATTAACTAGCGATTTTATACCGAGAAAATCTGAAAATTCCTAAATCTCACGAAGTTTTAGTCAATCTCACGACTTTTTGGATAGCAACGCTATTTCTGCTACTCAAGGGTTGGCAGGTCTGAACAATAAACCTTACAAATTATGTGAATATTTGAGTTATAATTAGTTAATTTTACCTCAAAAACAATGGAAGTCGTTCCTTTTTTACCCACTGCATGATCTTCTCCCTGCTGTTGGTGTTCATCTCGGAGTTTTTTATGGCATCTCCAGGCATTTCGTTTTCCTGCTCACAGTTCAGCTCTTTTATGGTTCCAGAGAACTGATCATAGTGTAAGACTCTTGGAAACGCCTTCAAATTTGAAAAAGACGATTAAAATTAAAGAAGTGACGGAAACGATGAAACAAAAACGTTTTTCACTCAAACTAGAACAATTCTAGTTTTATTTATTGCACACAGTTTGAAAAAAATCTTTGCATAACATTATTCAGAAAATTGATTTTGACTCATATGATAATATGAGAAAGAATTTTCAGTGAATCTGTATAATGTCTGACGTTATGTTTACTTAGGAGTTATAAGATTTAAAACAAAATTACTCGATGCTGATTGGCTCAAAAGGCAGGGCTTTTTTCTTTAATTGAGGGCAAAATTACTAGGCGCTGATTGGTTGCTGGTTTGCGACAACGACAACGACACCGACAATGACATCGACAACGACATCGACAACGACACCGACAACGACACCGACAACGTCTTCGACAACGACAACAACAACGGCACCGACAACGCCAACGACAGCGACATCGACAACGACATTGACAATGACATCGGCATCGGCATCGGCAACGGCAACGACATCGACAACGACATTGACAACGACATCGGCATCGGCAACGACAACGACAATTACAACGGCAACGACAACGACAACGTCACCGACAACGGCAACGACACCGACAACAACAACGACAAAAACAATGGCACCGACATCGACAACAGCAACGACAACGACAACAACACCGACAACAACACTGACAACGACATCGGCAATGGCAACGGCAATGACAACGACATCGACAACAACAACGGCAACGACAATGACACCGACATTGACAACTAACATCGGCAACGACAACAACAACAACGGCACTGACAACGACACCGACAACGGCACCGACAATGACAACATCCGACAACGACAAACGGCACCGATAACGACACTGACGATTGGTTTAGAAGAAAGTGCACAAAGAATTTTACCCTCTATGCCATAAACATGTAATCGCATTCTTCCTCAAAAAGTTGACTCGGGCAATTTTGTAAAAACTTGAAAACACTCGTGAAATTAATCCTTAATTTTACTCGGCCTCATGCGATTACCTATACTAATTAAAGTAACACAAGAATAATAAAAAATGATTTTTATGTCATTTCACGTAAATTAAGTTTCTAGGTACAATATCAATAATAAAAATAATAATAATAATAATAATAATAATAATAATAAAATGAATATAATAATAAGTAATAATAAACAATAACAACAATTAATTATGCATATTAATTGTTAGCTAGTTTGGGTTTCATTGGAAAATTGGAAAATCTTTTAGATTATATTTTAGATGATATCCAAAAACCAAGAACTAACACATGGCCAGGCAAAGCACCCATCCTGCCCAGCCTGGTATATCATAATGAATCAGATATGATCAACAAAAATTAATGCAACTTTTATCACAACTAATAAAGCTCATTGCCAGACCCCTGGCTTTGATGTGTGCCTTGTTAGACCTGAGTCTGTGCCTTGTTAGACTAGTCTACTATACAGTAAATATCAGTAAGACCATATTACTGTAAGATAGGGGACTCAGATTGGCATAGTGGTCACCACTCATCACTCATACTTCTACAACCCGGAATCGATTCCTGGGCCCTGCATGTGAGCTGACATTTGTCAATCTCAATCTGACTCCGAGGGTTTTTCTCTTGGTACTTCGGTTTCTGTCCCTCTACAAATTGACTATCACACAAAGATCTGAGCCATTGGGCAATTAAACATTAGCCTCCAGCTACAAGGAATGGCCAACCACTTTCTTCACAAATGACGTTAAATACAGTATTTATTATAATTATTGTTATTATTAACATCTATATAGTCCTGTAAAATATTCTTTGTAATCAAAATTGTTTGTAGTATGTAGGTATAGATAACACTCCAGCTTAATACTCACAGGCAGTGATAGAAATGCATTGAAGTAGTCCACAAATATTTCATCATAAATAAGCTGTTCCTCAAATGTTTCATCACTGACCTTCAAACCTTTTGGCAGAACAATTTAAAAAAATGATCAATTTAGTGTTACTAAGACGCCAAAACCATTTTAATGAACCTATGGAGCCAGTAATTATCTATAGTGTTAAGCAGATAAGAGTCTTGAACTCCCCCTGGACACCGATAACTGCAGGTTACCTCCCAGCAAACACTGATATTCATTTAATATATACCTAACACAGAAGGATGGAAAGCTGAATTTGCTTAGGTGAAAACTGTCACACAAACATTCAAATCTTGGCAAAGCTGGGACTGAACTAGGGACCTTGTGGTTGGAAAGCAGACCTAACCAAATGCACCTAAACTATGTCCGCATGCCCATATTTATGATTGATAGGAAATAATTGAGTCATACAGTAAAATAAAATAGAAACTCACCACTAATGCAAGCGTACATGTAACTCCAAAAAAACACTTTTAATTTTCTCATGTTTTAAAAATAAAATCCTATATAAAGATGTAATTTTCATAAGTTCTAACATTAAGATAATTTTATATTAGAAATGCATTAATTCTAATTGAGTTCAGGAGCACCTTCAGATATTCTTAGATCTTAAGTACTTATAAAGATGGTTCTGAATTATTTTTCAAAATCTCAACCCTAGATAATGTTTTATATATTATTTTTTTATTTCTTTTCTTATCTTTTAAAATTTTGCTGGGAAAATTCTCCCTTCTAAATTCGACATCTAAAACATTTATGAATTCTTGGTTAGATTTTTGCTTGAAATGTTGCTAATAAAGTTTTGCAAATGGTGCTAAACCAAATTATATTGGTCAAGCCATGCAAACTAGGTGATATATCATCTTTAATAAATAAAATATAGATATTTTATCAGAGTATTTAGGACCCTGCACTCAGCTGGTTAGTCGAAAAGCTGTTTTATCAGAGCATAAAATAGAGAAAGCGTGTTTTATTGTTTTTAACTTCTCACACTCACAGAGTGTAAAATCTATATCATAAAGCAAATAAAGAAGCCTAAACCGTGTATTAATAGATTGTGATAAAAACACTCCAGACATTTGAGAATACTCGAGAAATGTAGAAAACACTTGCCTGCACCTCATGTTTTCTATATTCCCTCGTGTTGTCAAATGCCCTTTCGTGTTTTATCACAGTCTAATACACGGCTTTAGGCTCTTTATTTATATTGTTAATATGGAAAAAACGTATTGTTTTAGCCACTGGCTTTCGTTCCTCTGGCCATCATTTTGTTAGAGGTGGTGGAAAATTTTTATTTGAAAGCACTTATGATGGAGTTCTCTGCAAAGCAGAAGAAAGTTTTGAAGACAAGAGCAATTTATCAAGAAACAATTTTAGAAGAAATTAGTAAAAACCGTTCAATGTTTTATACATTTCCTTCGTGTTCGTAGCTTAGGCTTCTTTATTTGTTAAATAACATATTCAGCGCTGACCGCTAAAACACAAAAAGTCACTTAATATGTAGTCTATAAATACAATTAAATGGTTGTTAATGTTATATATTTTTAAGGTTAAACTTCATATTATTTACGTGCGGCTACGAACTTATACAAGTTCTTTAACACAGATCCGGTAAGAAATGCATGAAACGAAGATCAGCCACACTACTGAACTAATCATGCATCTCGATACGAACTCCCGATATTTTTTATCAGTAAAAAATAAATTCGATTAAAATTAAAGTGCTATAAATTTAGACAGCTTGCGACTGCCGCCTTTGAGTTTAACTTTCTAAGTATATACTTATTCTTGTTTACTATTCGTATTTCCACCAATTTTTTATCACATTGCTGTGCATAAATCGTGACTTTCCCTCACTTCCGAATATGAAACAAAGTTTAGAAGTCTACTCATATTATATTCACAGCCATAGTTTGCGATTTGTGGTTTTGTGTGCAATAGTATGCATAGAAAGTCAATAACCGCAGTGCCGAAGCTTCTGACGAGAACAGACGCAAATTCAAGCGCCATATAGAGCGTATCAACATTAGAGTTTGACTCCAGTGCCCCATTAAAAGTCTTATATTATGCATTACAAGACTTGTTGGCAGCCACAAATGTGTGAATGAGGTTTATTCGATGCAATATTTGATACGACTTATTTCATTACCAAAAGCTTTAAAGTTTAACAATATTTTAACATACCCTTCATTGCACATCTAATCGGGAACCATTGCTAATGAAAAACAATCTTCCTTTTCCATCGATCGCGTTCACAAAAAGTCTATTCTTTAGGATGTAGTTTTACAACAACTGACCTTGAAACAGTTGCTAGGGCGACGAGAGGGCTAGCTAATAAATCAGTCATTCTAAAATCTCGTTCAAGTGGTCACAGTTTTTCCCAAGGGAATATATTAAATCTGGAATATAAATGAAAAAGAATAGCCAATACAACGTAGATTTTAAAGTTTTTTTAAAAATTTATAAAACGATATTTCGGCTAGCCATACTAGCCTTCATCAGGTATGGTATAGATTTACAATAGTTCAACGCTGGGTTGTTTTTTTAAATACGCTGTACTCATTCTAATATTTGTGGACTAACCAGATCTTCCGAAACAAACTTTTGTTTTCAAAGTAATTACTTTCACTAAGGTTATAAGCTATAAGAAACTGTTATAAGTTATTATAAGGGCATTCTTAATGACCTTTTAACGAAAGCGTGAATGCGCCTGCGAACTTGAGACGATTGAAAATCAATTACAAATTTTCTATTATTTACGCCTGACATACTGATTCACCAAACAATCCTCGTAGCTCTCCACGAGCTAAAAACATTTCCGTTTTTTAAAAAATGACAAATGCAAAGTGCAATCCTCTCCAATTCCCGTCCAATTCCCGCGTGGTCATTTCCTTGGGGATAGCCGCCTTGTAGGCTAGTTATTGCTCCCGTACTTATGAGTCCCTGAAAGATCAAAACAGCCATTTTCGATCCGCGCTCTTAGTCTTACTCGTATTTGTACAATGACAAATTTAAAATTCAACGCAGTTTTTTTAGCAATTCATTTTATTTTAAAATAACTCTCATATATACGAATAGTATATGTGAGAGTTATTTTATCAATTGTGCTACTACGATGTTATGGTAATATCATTTTATTTTCAGGGGCCACGGAGGGGAGGGGCTGCCAGGGATGAAGCCCTACCTCTTTTTTGCATTTTTTTTTTAGAATGGAGGATATTTTGACTTGATTCTCCTTGCTCTTCCTTTTATGCTGTATTGATCGTTAACTCTCTTACAGCACTTCGATGATGGGAACTTATGCTTTCGCCATTACTAATCGTCCACGTTTTGGACGCTCATTAGCGCATACCAATTAGTGTAAAGTTTTGTATTCGGAGTTTAAAGTACGGTGAAGAAATGTACTAATAAACAGGGAGAAAACTTGTTTGTTTGTTTCTTTTTTTTCTGAAAAATAGCCCTACCACTTTTTCTAAAAAACGTACTGAAATGAATGAAGCTTGCTTTACTCACAGCCGTTCCTACATTCACAATTACATGATAAAGTTTTATCATATTAACTATATTCATATAATTATACTCCCTTTGAACCCTATCAACTGTATTATTTGAAATGTTTAAAAAAACAAATATTAGAGATAGAGTTATATTTCAATACTATTTCAGTATAAAAATTTTAAATTTGCTCGATGTTTCTTCGTCTTTGCAAGACGTTAATTATGTCACACGCCGTAAGTCACGCTTTTTAAAAATTCACAAAAAGCTACATATTTACGACAAACTTATGCCTTTGCTTATTATATGCTTAAAAGTGACATTTATTTAGTGAAATATAACGAGATGTTTCAATTTTATGTCTGAATTAAGGCTTTGAAATTTGCTCAGATCCTGACCGCACCTTAAGACCCTGTACAAACTTTCCCATAATCAAGATGTCGTGGTGTGGCTACACGGAGATAAAGAATCCATTGTGTGTCATGCCCGAGACCGCGTGTAAACAAAATGCA
This sequence comes from Zoanthus sanctaehelenae, assembly GCA_028564885.2. Classification (NCBI taxonomy): domain Eukaryota; kingdom Metazoa; phylum Cnidaria; class Anthozoa; order Zoantharia; family Zoanthidae; genus Zoanthus; species Zoanthus sanctaehelenae. Next base: position 585 of record JAOTRI020114785.1, on the reverse strand, counting down.
AGCCATGATTGATGAAGGCATAGCACAGGGAAAATACAAGTCTCTTAACACCGACACAACACTACAAGATCTCAAGTCTTTTCAAGAATTCCTATACCGATATTTCAGAAATAAGAATGACACCAACATAGATTACATGAAGATCCGACCAACCTCAAACAAACCAGCTTCTCTCTACGGTCAGTGCTAAAACACACAAATTTATTGACCTCAATCAAGTCACCATTGAAAACCTAAAACTACGCCCAGTCGTAAGTACTTGTGCAATTGTGGAGCTTATTTTTATGAGACTGCCAAAGCCCTGGCTATATATTTGTCGCCTCTCACTGAAAACCAGTATACCATTAAGAACACATTAGATTTTGCTGATCGACTTGAGTAACACTTCATTGAAGAGGATTAAACTCTTGTTTCATTCGATGCCGAATCTTTATTCACCTCTATACCCCTGGATGAAACAATAGACCATATACTAACTTGATTTAATTTAGGGGTCGTTCACAATGGCCTTTTATCAGGTCGCGCGAGACATGACGTCATGCCTTCCCCTGATTGGTCAAACGATTTTTCAACGGCTTTTGGTAG